>WSTK01000135.1:25281-65094 GCA_019616945.1 Ceratobasidium sp. 414 | reverse complement strand
ACACGTTCGCTATCACTGAAGGCGCGGAGCAGGAATGGACACCATGCCTACGAACCATATGGGCTGGGAGTGAAATCCGCGCCGTTGTGTTCTCTTCCGACGGTCGTCGGATCGCAACTGGCTCTCGGGACGGCACGGTGCGAGTGTGGGATGCAGAGACAGGTGCTGCGCTGTTCGAGCCAATGCGAGGTCATTCCCACTCGGTGGCTTCTGTGGCATTCTCCCCTGACAGTCGTCGCATTGTCTCTGGCTCTGGCGACGAGACAGTGCGGGTATGGGATGCAGAGACAGGAGTTGCGCCGCTCGAGCCGCTGCGGGGTCATTCTGGTGCCGTGTATTCCGTCGTATTTTCATCCGACGGATCCCGCATCGCTTCCGGCTCTGGCGACGAGACGGTGCAGGTCTGGGACGCAGAGACAGGTGTTGGATTACTCACACTCCCAGGTCACTCGGGTCCTGTGTGGTCTGTTGCGTTCTTACCTGGTGGCCATCGCATTGTCTCTGGCGCCGGGGGCGGGGCTGTGCGGGTATGGGATGCAGACACAGGCGCTGAGTTGCTTGGACCCTTACGTGACCGCTGGCGTTTTGTGTCGTCCGTCGCATTCTCGCCCGATGGAGGTCGCATAGTCTCGGGCTCTAGCGACAAGACCATCCGGATCTGGGATGCAGAGACCGGAGCTGCGCTACTACAGCCACTGCAAGGTCATTCTGGCGTGGTGTGTTCTGTTGCGTTCTCGCCCGATTGTCGTCTGATCTTCTCTGGCGCTTCCGATAACACGGTCCGGATCTGGAATGCAGAAACCGGCACCGAGCTGGCCAAGCTGCTGGGTCACTCCAACTGGGTGCATGCTGTCGCTCCCTCGCCCGACGGCCGTCGCATAGTCTCAGGCTCTGATGACAAGACATTGCGAATATGGGATGCAAAAATGGGGAATGCGCAGCCGAACTTCCCGCAGGGTCACTCGGGTAGTGTGCTGTCTGTTGCGTTTTCTCCCAACGGCCGCCGAATTGTCTCAGGATCCGAGGACGAGACGGTGCGAGTGTGGGATGCAGAGACTGGTGATGCGCTGCTCGAGCCTCTGCTAGGCCATTCTGGTAAGGTGTACTCTGTCGCCTTCTCACCTAATGGATATCGCATCGCCTCTGGCTCCAAAGACAAGACACTGCGGACTTGGGATGCAGAGACTGGCGTTGGGCTACTCGAGCTCCATGGTCATTTGGATACTGTGAGCTCCGTGGTGTTCTCACCCGACGGCCATCACGTCATCTCGGGCTCCCAGGACAAGACAATCCGAGTGTGGGACGCAGAGACGGGTGTCGCACTGCTCGAGCCACTGCAGGGTCATTCCGGTGGTGTGAACTCGGTGGCATTCTCGCCCGACGGACATCGTATTGCTTCTGGCTCTATCGACAAGACAGTGCGGATCTGGGATGCAGAGACTGGTGCTGTGTTTCTCGGGCCGCTTCGAGGCCATCAAGATCCGGTGTGGTCTGTTGCGTTCTCATCCAACAGCCGTCGCATTGTCTCCTCGTCTTCAAGTGGCACGGTACTTCAACTCAGGGGGAATGTGGTGCGGGTGTGGGATGCGGAAACGGGCGCAGTCCTTCTCGAGCAGTTGGACGACTCTGCAGGCCATATACTCTGTGTTACATTCTCACCCGATGGCCGTCACATAGTGTCCGGCTCGCAGGGTTATGCAATGCAGGTGTGGAACGCAGCAACCGCCGTCCCGCTGCTGGAGCCGCTGGTTGGCCACCTACCTTGTTTTTACCCTGCGCGATCCATACGTTCGGCGGCGTTCTCACCTGACAGCCGCCGCATCGTCTCGGGGTCGGGCGACTGCACAATACGGGTCTGGGATATAAACACATGTGCCAAGGCAAGTTCGCAGACTCCGCGTTTCCTGCCAGGTGCGTCTACCCGTCTGCTTTTCTCCCATCAGTAGTTCATTGGTTCACATATCCCAGGTACCCAGATACCAGTGACTTCAGGCTGTGGTGACTCTGAACTCGTATCGACTAGTTCTCTGCTTGCACGGCACTCCCAGTCCAACGGTTGGGTCAGCACGATGAACGGCGGGCTGTTCCTCTGGCTTCCTACCGACTTGCGAAGGATTGACGACTCGTCAATATGTATATCTGCGTGGCCCTCACGTCGCCGAATGGTCATGGACTTCGCCAAGTTTGTGCACGGCCGTTCGTGGTCATCTGTTGCCAATTCGTCCCAGATTTCCTCGATTGTATGCATATAATTACTGTCAATCATGTTCACAAGTCCGACCGTGTAGCGCACAAACTGTTTAGTTTTGTATTGCTCAGCCTCACTTTGGTACAAGGCTGACTGGGTAGCAGTCACAGAAAAAAGGGGTAGTCGTCGGAGTAAGAGTTGGCAAGGTGGGATGGCGGTTTGAACAAGGAAGAAAAAAGCTCTATGCGCGGTTTTATAGCCTCTCGGGCTGATCTGGGTGCTTACAATTCCGCATGCCGTGTGGTCCCCATCCCTATTTTGCCTTCGCGTGTGGGTCAAAGGTACCCGTAGTGCATGTGGATGGCCCCACCCATGCCGGGGTCCTGGACAACGTTCAGACTCTCACGTCTTGGTACCCCATACATGATCATTTGGTAGACTTGACGATAATACAATCACTCTGCAGGCGGCTGCTGGGAAGCCATATATACAGTGCGGACATCGGGTTATATTTACCCCTATTTATGCTCGCTTGGTTAACGCCTGGCGGGGGACGACTGGGTACACAGTACACTCATCTTGGTAAACCTATTATTGGGGCTGACCTACGTCATATATTTGGCAGTATCCTATTTGTGGGGGGGTTGAATCTGGATTTATGGGTCGGAACCAAGATTCACGAAGCTGTATGCGGTCCCCAGAGCTTGAGACTCGAGGCAAACATGCGTACGGAAATGCCAATGAACCACACTCATAATAGGCAAGCCTAGACTTCATTACAATATTCAGTGCTTAATTTCATTATTGAATAAGTACGAGCGAGTCTATGAAATAACATGTCGCATCATTGCCAATTATCATGATCCAGAGTAGGTGTGGAAGCAAGTAGAAAACCCAGTAAAAAAGCCCATGCAAACATAAATACAAACGTATATATCAAACCCACTCCCAAGCCTAGTCTAATCTAATACCGGGGGTATGTACGGTGCTTGGTTCCATGGCCGTCCTGCGCCCCGTCACCCCGCGTGTCAAAGGACCAGTCTCCGTGAGTATGGTCGTACCACGCTCCGCGAGTCGAGGAGACGAAGAGGGTACCAATGAAAAGGAAGGTGAGAAGAACCCAGCCCATCCAGGCAAAAGCCATAATAGCTAGTCGAGACATGTTTTAGTATCGAGTAGGTTTGGTAAAACGTGCAAGAACTTACCGACGAGGATACGGCAGGGCTTGTAGATCTGGCACCAGTTGAGGTTCGGCCACAGTACCTGCGGAACTGATTAAATGTAATCAAATATATTTTAGCGGGAAACTTACGGTGGCGGAACTGGCGCCTCCTAGCCACAAACCCCAGAGGACGAACAACCCCAGGAGCTCGAACCAGGTCTTGCTGAGGACGCGGTGGCCGTAGCGCCGGTGAATGACGAAGAGCCTGGGATTCGTTTAGTTGGTTGTGCACAAGCGTGTAGGAGGTGGGTAGACGTACATCCAGGGAGTGAAACACATCGTGAGGAATGAGGCGGCCAAGAGCAGGGGAATAGGCGGGTCTACATCCCGGAATTATTATCGTAGAGCGTGTGGAGCAATAAGGGCGTAAAACGTACCATAGAACGCTTGCCCATTCCTCAGGGGATCAAGGCGCGGATCCCGCTTGCGGTCCGTGTAACTCAGCCGCACAATCGTCAGTGCGAATAGAACCACCGAGAACAGAAATACACAGGTGTAGAGCGTCATGCGAATAAGGTAAACAACAGGCAGCATCGTGGGGGTGTCGTCTGGGAGAGGTATGTGTCAAGTCTGGAGCAGAGGTAAATGTTGTCTTTCAAGAGGGCCTCACGCCTGGCATTTTAACTATGCCATGCGGCACTGCCCGCCGTGCGCAACAGGCGTGTTATCCAGGTGCCGATCACAACATACGAATAGGGTAGGACACTGGAAACGTGTCTAGCTTGTCCTCGTGTTGTGGGCAAGACAAAAGAACTGCGGATGGGGTCGGGACGGGATGTCGGATGAACGGAACGACCGAGAACCGAGTCGTGAATCAGTGGAAGATCAGTAGAGATTGTACGAATTAAGATATCGGTTGGGAATGTCGGCGAGCCTCGTGGACTTCGCTTGGAGTGTGGTTGCAACGAGGCAGACCGAAACACCGCCATTTAACCACGTGATCGCGCATGGAGGCTCGATTCTTGAGGATCGAACCACGATGCAGGGAATGATGAACAAGATCAAGGGGAATGTGATAGAAGAAGTCTGATATACACACATCTACCTTGTACACTATTGGTACACGTCACAAACACTATTCTTTTTTGGCGGCTGCGGCCTCGCGTTCGCGTTTTTTCAACGCACGTCGACGAATGTCCTTGTGCAAGTCTGACGCGGGATTAGCAAAAGTGTGGGGGAGAGGATGAGGTAACTCACTGAGTGTGTAGTTGATGACGAAAGCAGTTGGTAAAAAGCCCATGATGTATGCCAGGGCACCATGGGACCAGTAAGGGGTGGAATAGTCGCCTTGAACGCCGATCTTTGAGAGGACGGATCGGACGTAGGTGGATGGCAGAGGGATCATCGCAGTGGCACGGCGAATTTTAGACATGTTCGATACCTAGGGAAACATTCAAACACAGTACAAAAAACTAGTGACCGGAGTACTCACAACAAAGTAAGTATTCACGAGCTGAACGTCAACGCCTTTGGGGCCAAGCTCAGCGGCAAGAGCACGAGACCATGAGGAAAGGAAGGCTTTCGTTCCAGAGTAGGTAGCCAACATCGGGGAAGGTACAGCGCCAGCAAAAGATCCAAGGTTGAGAACGAGACCGCGGTGACTGCTCGCATTTTGAGAAACTGGATCCTTGCATGGTAGATATTGGACTTTACATACCGAGCGATCATGCCGGGCACAATCAAGCGGGTAACCTTGATAGTCGCGTTGACATTAATCTCGACAATGTCTTCATGATCGATGAGCGGGATTTCGTGGAAGTCGGCCGGAATGTCGTGAGATTTGCCGACGTTGTTAACTGAAAAGGCTTGTTAGTGCTGTAAATTTACAAGGTTTAAATAGCCCACCCAGGACCCCAACGTCAAGGCCTTCAAGTGCCTCCGCCAACCCAGTGTAAGCAGCGGTATCGCGGCGAGAAAAGTCGATGGCGTATGTCTTGGTGGTGACCGAGTATTTGGATTCTGACAAAGCAAATTAGTTTAAATGTTATTGGGAGTGGGTCAAAACCCAAACTTACTGAGTTCGGAGGCAAACGCATCCAGCTTATCCTGGCTACGCGAAGCAATGAGCACGTTGAATCCAGCTTTAGCTAACTGGCTCGTGAATTCGCGCCCGATCCCGTCTGTCGCGCCAGTCACAACTGGGGGATGGCGTTGTAGTCTCAGCGTCGAGCTTAAGTTCACGTTCACGAGGACTTACCGGCCCAAGCTCCCTTTTTCGCGCCATATTTAGAGAGCTATAACACGGGTTATTGGGTGGGCAGTCAACAAGAAAACTCGAAACCAACTGACGCTGCGACCCGATAGGATAAAAGTCTGGAGGAGGAACCGGACGATGCTGAATCCCAAGCCCGCGACGACTGCTGCACCAACAGCAGAGAGACAGAACGTGGTGCAGGTGTGGTCGCGAGTAATAGCAGCAAAAGTATCACAGAGGCCCATATCTGAGTGGAGACAGGTCGGGACAAGCTGACCGCGAGATAAATAGTTGCAAGCACGTGATCGTGCCCTGCATTTCACGTGTGCCCCGGAATTGTGAATTAGCCGTCCTCCCGGTCTGCACTCTCCCTCGACATTGTCTGGTCACCGCCGACACTATGCCCCGGCTGTTCAGCATCAGATATACCCCACTACGAACATGCTTGGTCAACTTGCCTATGAGCCTCTACGGCCCGCTTGCCGCCAAGCAAGTGGTGAGCACCCTCCGGATTCTCAAACGGGATAAAGATTCACTCTGCCAAGCGCCCACAACGACTCGCAGTGCACGTCTCTCTACCTGGCTCGTCCGACGGGGTTTATTTAGGATGGACAGGCATGGCTTCTGCCTCGTCTCTTTCCAAGTGGCAGCAAAGAGCACAGGCTGCAGCCGAAGCGTTAGACACCATCGAGATTGACCCGCAGGTCGCGCAAAGCTATGGATTCAAGGATGGTGCAACAGTGAGCCGTTTAGTCTTGTCTTTCAGGCGGGTAAGCTGATGTGTCGAAGGTTGAGATTGGCCTGGTTCACAATCTTCCAATTGCAACTAATGTTGAGACGGTGCCTCTATCTTCGGATGACTGGGAAATCCTTGTCAGTACATAATCCGCGTTGTTCTCCCAATGCTCACACACCCCAGGAAACACACGCAGAGTATGTCGAGCAAAACCTACTGAGCCAGGTCCGGGCTGTAGCAGTCGGCCAGGAGGTCAGTGTATGGGCGATGGGTCGCTCGCGCGTACAGTTTCGAGTAGGTGGGCAATTGACTTTGTTATATTATTAGTGTTGTTTGGCTAATTGAAATCCGATAGTGTCCACTAAACCCGAAGGCCAAGTCGTTTTGCTCGGTCCTGACACGGAGGTTGCAATTGCACCTAAGCTGCGGGCTCCTCCGAACCCCCGGACTCAAAAGACCTCAGAGGATAAGCCCCCAGCAGAGATCCAAAGTGAATCGACCCCTTCGGCCGGCATAGATGACCCATTCCCATTAGCTTTGCGGGTGTTCCCAACTCGGCTTGCTTCGGCGTTTGTTAGCGTCGGTAAGTCCAAGACACTCTGCCACAAACTCGAGCAAACCCCGTACCCCCAGGCTCTTCAGAAACAGAAGTACACATCTCTACCAGAGACGCCCAACAGATCTCCTCCCAAGATCCCAACTCGCCATGTACCCACGCCTGGCTAGTCCGAGTACGCCCGCCCCGCTCCATCCGCGAATTTGACAAGCGTGGAAAACCAGTAGAAAAAGCGACACCCACGCCTGTTGTGCTACAGCAGAACAAAAAGGAGAAGAAGCCAGATGAGGGTCGGGCGGATGTACCAGGCGTGCTTGTGCGAGTTAAAGCGCATGAGGGCGTGCCTGTTGGACATGCCGTAATGGTTGGCCTGGAGAGTAGGATACAAGAGTGGGATACTATCCTGTGAGTCAGTACCTCCGTCCGAGGAGTAGCCAACTAACGATAATTTTGTAGGCTGACGCGCTCCGATCAGCCACCCGAAGCGACGAGCCGATCCAGCAGCCCGAGCCAAACTGCCCTTGCCGAAGTACATACCCAAAAACCTGCGGCTGATGCTGAAGGAAGCGAACTGGCAGGCGTAGATTCGATCCTGGCAGACTGCCACGACTTTTTCGTGCGCACGTATATGCAGCCTGGTGCTTTCGGGACGGCAGGCGGCCAACATTGTGGGTTCATTTCCCACACAGAAGCGCAACGTTGGCTCATTATAACTAACAGTACCTGGGTTACTCCTGCACGGCGCACCAGGATCCGGAAAGACGTCCGTCGCGAGGTCGGTTGTGAAAAAACTGGAATCAGATCCCCGCATACATGCATGTACGTTTATCTATCTGAAGTCGAATGATTTGTTGACCAATAGCATACGTAGGTGTTGTGTATGTAGACTTGGCCCAGATGGCGGATGAGCACACCCCTGCTCTCCGATCTAAATTCAAAACTTGGAAAGCCGTCGCAGCGTGGCGTCAACCTTGTGTCCTTGTTCTAGACAACCTCGATAAAGTCGTCTCTGCCGAAGTCGAGGTACGTATTTCTGCTCTTACGACCTATAATAGAACCGATATTGAACCTCTTGCGTCTAAAAAGCACACCGACTCGGCTCGCGCCCGTCACCTTGCCGAGCATTTTCTCGACGTCTTTGCGGCGTCTCCTGCACGAGATGTTGCCATACTTGCGAGCTGCGCAAGCCCGAGTGCATTACACCCGCTGTTGGCGTCGTCGCATGTATTTGCCTGTAAAGTGCAGTTGCGTGCACCAGATAAGGCTGCGCGACGAGACGTAAGTCTCCTTGCTGTACGCACGTGAGCGCTTGGATTGACCGTGGTGCTTGGCAGATTTTATCACGAATCGTAAAACGGCGGTTTGCAACGTCCGATCTCAGGAGCGATACGGAGAAACCATTGAATTTTGTGGCACTCGCTACGGATACGGAAGGGTATTCTGCAACGGACTTGCAAGATCTTGTTGGGCGTGCTGTCCACGCGGCAGCTATGCGATCTGCGGCGGACGACCTAGGTGGTTCGGTACGTCCAATGTTCTGACCTATCACCAAGCGCGTTGAATCGAGGGGAAAAATGAAGCCAGTGCTGCTTCCTGTAGATTTCGCAAAGGCGCACGAAGATTTCGTCCCTCTTTCGTTGAGAGGTGTAAAGCTACAAAAGTCGGAAGTTTCATGGTCGGATATCGGAGGCGAGTTGCTAAACCTGTGCAAGTCGATGTTTGGATAATGATGCTGCGGGTCTAGGTCTTGAAGAGACGCGTCGCGTTTTGCGCGAGACACTCGAGTGGCCAACGAAGTACGGTGCGATATTTGCAAAGTGCCCGTTGAGGCTTCGATCGGGGTGAGTCTGAAAATACCGAGGTTGTGGTTATAGCTGATGTGATCTATTAGGTTGTTGTTATATGGGTATCCGGGGTGTGGAAAGACGTTGCTTGCGTCGGCGGTTGCAAAAGAGTGTGGTCTTAATTTTATAAGCGTGAAAGGTCCAGAACTTTTGAACAAGTATATTGGGCAGAGCGAACAATCCGTACGCTATTCATTCCTGATTCAAGTACATCGATGGGCTGATTTTGTTACCCAAGGTTCGGGACATCTTTGACCGAGCGAGCGCTGCGAAGCCATGTGTCCTTTTCCTAGATGAGTTCGACTCGATCGCGCCCAAACGGTGCGTGTTCAAACTCGTTGCCCAACGAAGCCGTTCTAATTTATACTCCTATATGCAGAGGACACGATAGCACAGGCGTAACGGACCGCGTGGTGAACCAGATGCTCACACAGATGGATGGCGCAGAGGGTCTAGATGGGGTGTACGTGCTCGCTGCGACAAGGTTTGTCTTGCCACTCCCCCACAGAGTGCCATGCAACTGATAACGCGAACATTGACTCAGTCGTCCAGATTTGATTGACCCCGCGTTGCTACGCCCCGGGCGGCTAGATAAATCGCTGCTATGCCATATGCCGGCAGAGGGGGAGCGTCATGATGTATGTGGTTATATGCGTCGCGAAATCCAAGTTGTGGTGTCTAATAAGGGTCGTAGATATTGAAAGCCGTGACACGCAAGGTTTCGTTGGCGCCGGACGTCGAGTTGGTGGAGATCGCAAAAAGGACAGAAGGGTATTCGGGAGCTGATCTGCAGGCGTTGGTGTATAACGCGCAGTTGGAGGTTGTGCACGAGGAGTTGGCTGTGGCGGGTCAGTCGTTGGCGACGTCCGGGTCCAGTAGTCGAGTGGAGACACAGATTAAGCTGGAGATTGTGGGCGGGCCAAAGGACTCGACGACGATGACGCGGGCGGAGACTGCCGTTTTGGAAAAGAGGGTGAGTTTATGAGATTGTAACCTCCTATGGGAGCTGATCAATCTGCTAGGTCGCTACGATGCTTGCGGCCCGTACACCCAAGCAGCCACGTACGACGGGCACGCGGCATGGGACTAGGAGCGAGAAACCGAGGGTAGGCCACGAATCAACTGATTTGCCTGAAACGTCATTGACCAAGAAAAATCAGAGTCAAATTACGCTTACGCATTTGGAACGTTCGCTGGAGAATCATCGGCCTTCGGTTTCGCCTGAAGAACGGTGGAGGTTGCAGACGATGTAAGCGCATCTGACACGGCAGAATATTCGTCTACTCACACGGGGCCAGATACGACGCGTTCCAGACCGACCGCACGGGCGAGCACAGGGTGCCGCCAGGACTGAGCGGGGTGGGGGGCCGGGCGACACTCGGGTAGCGGCACGTGACGTAGCTAGAAATGTGATTTGTTTGTGGCACGTGGAAACAAGGCGTGGTGTAACAAACTGTGCTCGCTCCTTTTTCACTCTAATTCTGCCCTTTTCCCACAAGTAGGCTTGTCTAATCTAGTCTCGCCACGGCCCAGAAAGTGACTCTGCGGCGACGACCATGGCTGCCCCCGCTGCCCGCCGCGCCCCCTCTCCCTCGGCCTCGACGACCTACTCGGGCATCAGCAACTATCGCTCTGAGTCCTACCGCACCGGCGCCAGCAACAGTCCTCGCCCCGGCGCCCCCGCACTCCCCGCAACAGACCCCCGCGCCATCGCAAGGTCCCACTATGAGGAGCTCAAACGCTCGCTCCAGGATCACATGCTGAGGGGTGAGCACAATCACACCTCGCGGGATCGCGCCGCTGACCCCCCACAGAGCCCCAGAACTCGCGCGCCAATGCCCGGGAAAAGCTCACCCGCCTCACCCGCCAACAGTTCCAGGAACTCTCGACCGATGTCTACGACGAACTCATGCGCCGGAACGGCAACGAAAAGGGCGGCGCCGAGACACCCTTTTTGCCCGTCCGGGACGACTTCCACCCGAAACGCAACCAGGCGCGACAGAAGCTCGCCACGCTCCCGCCCATCCGGTTCAAAGACCTCTCGTCGGACGTGTTCTATGAGCTGGGCCGCCGGTATCCAGAGTTTAAAGAGCCCGAAACGTTGCCGGAAACACCCGACACGCCGCAGTCGGACTATGACCCCCCGACGCCTGAGCTTGTGGGTGGCCGTGCGCCCATGCGCCAGGCGTCGCGGGACCAGAACTTTTCTGCAGGTGGGGCCGGGAGCGGGTCGGATAGACGGCGGCCGTCGCAGGACGACTATGGCGTGCGTCGGAGGCCGTCGGAGGATGAATCGCGCCGACAGCGGTCTGTGGACCGACGTCCTTCAGGCGACGAAATTCCGTATCGTAGGCCGTCGCAGGACACGCAGGTTACTAGGCGACCGTCGCAGGACAAGCCAGCCGGGACTGCCTCTTCGTCATATGTCACGCCGACTAAGAGCACCATTGCCGAGGAGGTTATTCAGGTCCCGTATGGTCGCGACGATGGGACCGAAGATGAGGACGATGAAGACCGTGACGACGCGGCGCAGCGCCCTGGTAGCGACGAGGACCCGAGCAGACATAGCAAAAAGCCGTCCCAAGGCGGACTGAACGCTCTGGGCTTTAGCCTGCTCTCCACGCCCCTTAGTCCTACAAGTGACGACGGCACGGCGCCTAACGGGCTCAATAATACCCGCGCGACCTCCGACTACTACGAAAAAATGTCATTTGGCCGCGCAAGTGTGACATCGAGCCAAGGTGGAGGCGGCGCCGAGCGGCGAAACACCGAGATTGAAGATGTGAGGCGGGAATACGAGTTCAAGATTGCAACGATGCAGAACAAGCTCGCCGCATTGGAAGACAGGGCGAGGTCCGAGAGTGAGCGTGCGAGGGCATTGGAGAATGATGCACGGGGCGCCACTGACGTGGGTATTTTTTGGTGGGCGGGGAGTTGGACTGACGCTTGGTTGATCGGTTGTAGAAGGAGCGAGAGTTGCGCCGGACGTTGAGTGAACGGGATGTGGAGATTCGAAAGCTCGGCGGTGAACTTGTGCGGGTTCGAGAGCGATGCGAGCAGTTGGAGGAAGACTTGCAAGACGCGCAGAGCGGTCAGCCCAACGGTGCACCGGTGCGTCCTGCTACATTTATTTTGATTTACTGGCTCAACCTGCTTCTAGAACGACGCTGGGACAGAACAACTACGGCGCGAAATGCAGTCTCTATTGGAGGACCTACGGGAGATGGCTGCGAGCCGAGATGACATGATTGCAGAACGAGACGCAGATAGCCAAACGATCCGTGAATTGTCCTCTCAAATGCAAGAGTACAAACGCAAGTACGAGGCTGCCAAGACGGAGCTCCGAGGTCTCAAAGGTAAGACACACACGCATAGTGGAGGAGAGCAGGTATTGATTCTTGGGTCAGCTACGTCGCAACTGTATGTTCAACAACCGGCGAACATAGCAAAGCAAGATCAACTCCCCATCTCGGACCGCGGTGGTATTGTCGATATACATATTACGGCATTCCAAAGCGCGATGGATACTATGCTCATGGCGGCACGGCAAGTCCAATATCTCCCAATATCATATTAAAAACTAACTTTTTCACAGTTCGAGTGCCCCGTCAACAGCATTGACGGCGATGAAATCCGTCGTGACATCCGTCAGCGCCATCGGCGACGACGTCGAGTCGTACATTCGCCATCAACGTTCGGGCGAGCACGAGGTCGCGACCCAGCTCGTCGAGCGCCTGCGCGCGACACTCAGCAACCTCGTCGCCGCGGCACGCACACATGCGATGAGCTATGGCACGTCACCCGTGAGCTTGCTCGATGCGGCCGCGAGTCACGTGTCGACGACAGTCACGTCCCTGGTGCGCGAAGTGCTTGTCAGGAGGGACGACGGGCGGCGAAGTAGCGCTAGTGGGGGAGGATCGTGGACACAGCTGGAGGATGAGTTGAATGGAAGGAATGGAGGGGCAGGCGGACGTCGTCCGATGTCGGACCGGTCGAGCTCCGTGGGCAGTCCACAGAACCCTGCGATTTTCGATACGCCATTGCATACTGCGTCGACGAACGGGAATGGAGTTGCAAGCGGTGATTCTACAATGGTCGAAGGGTCAGACGAAGGCTGGGAAGTGCTCAAAGTAAGGAAATTTATCCTTTCCCAGTAACCCCAGCGGCTAACAATCTCCGATCTTTACAGCCCTACCTCGAGGCGCAGTCCGAGTCTATCGCGTTCTCCATCCAGGCACTCCTTTCCGCGATCCGCACTGGTGCACAAGGCCCCGAGATCAACGAGAATCTCACTCAGATTATCACCATCGTGTCGAGCATCGTCGCGGTGAGCAGGGACAGCCTGCCACGCGGGGGTGTGAAGCAGGGTTTGGATATTATCGGCCAGTTATCGGAGCAGTGTGATCGGTTGAGCGAGTTGCAAGGGCGCGCAGAGTTGAGTAAGCAAGAACGTCAAACCATGGCGTCGAATAGCTTTGGGGTGGCCAAGGCGATGAAGGAGCTGATGAAGTTGGGCTAAATGACGTAGTGCTATGCGGTGCGTTCCGATTATACCGATTATACCTTTTTTTTGCTTTAATTCGTGGCTGTATATCCTTCGTCTGCTTGCTTTCGTGGTCGGTCATTGGTCTCCGGTTTGTTTGCTGGCTCCTCTTCTCTTGATTATAATCTTTGGTACTGATAGGCGAGAGTATGGGTACAGTGCATCTCTGTTCGGATAGGAAGTACTTTTTTGTATAATGTTCATCGCCGGCCCTGGCGGCTGTTCTGTGCGCTCGTGCAACTTTCCCCGGGGGTCCGCACCGGAGTTTCGCCTAAATTTCCTGAGCGCCAATTGTCGGTGCATCCGGTGCTATGCGCTTGATTGAGCGCTTCCTTCGCTATATAACCTCCGGCTTAGAACTCCTCTGCTGCGTCCCAGATAACAAGTTTTTCGACCACGGCTGTTGCCAAGTGCTCGCAGCTTGTTTCCTGCCTTAACATCTTAAATCGATACTCTTGCCGTCAACCACGATATGAAGCCTCCCGACACTACTGTTAACGCCGCTAACAATGTCCTTCCGAGACACGGCGCATGTCTCGTATGCAGGAAACGAAAACTGGTGGGTCCACTGGGATTCAAAGCCAGTTCACCGAAGTCCTAACAACGGGGTCCGTGCCGCAGAAATGTGACGCAACCAAGCCCGAATGTCATGAATGTCTCGCTACTGACCGACAGTGCCACTACGAGGACGAGACGTATAGGTCTAGGACTCAACAGTTGCAGGTGTGTACCATCTCGACTCGTATACATCTACTCAGCCCGATACTTGTTACAGGATAGAATCAAGGAGCTAGAGGCAAAGATCAAAGATGCCGAGGAGAAAGGCTCCTCGATCTCGTCCAAACCCCCATCGTCGAATACTTCAGCTGGGAGGCTTACCGATAAAAGCAACTCTCCCGAGGCGCGCAGCGCATCCTACTATCCCTCGTCCTCAACAGGAGGCAGTTCCAGCGCTTCCCCGCCAGCACATTCGCCCAGCAATTTCTTATCCCCCAACCCCAACTCATCCTCGTATGGTTCTCCCAGCCCTGGCAGGGCACCTTCAGAGCAGTCAACTGGATCAAATCACTCGGCTCCTTTTGGGCCCACATCTGAGCAGACGAGGAAACTGTACGTTACAGTTCGTTACTCTGGGTAATCCCAGACCGGCTAATGACTCCACTCCAGACTCGAAGTCTTTATTCTGAGACAAACACAATGCGTGTTCGAACTTCACACCGATCGGGTAATTGGTAATTTAAGCGTTGGGGCTGCGGAACCTGTGGTACCCGCACTGCTCAACGCAATGTTGTTGTTGGTGGGTTGGCAGATGACCTTTATCCCCGGTTATAATACTGAAGGGGCATGTAGGGATGCCACTTTACGGAGGACCCATCATTGAAATATTTGGAAAACGGACTCCTAGAACGGACCAAAAAGGACATTGAGGATAACGTCGACAAAGCCCTGACTGGGAACAAAGGCCGCTACAATGGCGTGCACCACTTACAGTAAGCCGTACCAGTCACACCCCAACAAACAAACCACTTATAGTTCCGCGACACTCACTAGGGCCATGTGTATGCTCGGCCTGTACTACTACATCAAAGGTCGTCTTCTGGAAGGGCATTACCACTGCACAGCTGCTGCTCGGCTCGCGGTCGGTCTCGGTGTCCATCAGATCAGCTCGCGCATTTTCAAGCCAGATTCTCCAGCTAAAAAGCTGAAGCGAGCATTTGGCTCAGACAGGTGGCGGCCTCGCGATCCTGTTGAACTTGGCGAGGCAATTAATGTCTGGTGGTAAGCACATCCTTTCAGAGCCTCGCCGTGTATACTAAGCCTCCACTGCGGCCAGGGTTTGCTGCGGCTTGGATTACGGAGGATCCGTTATGAACGGGTTGCCATTATCTGTGCCCCAGAGCGATGTTACGACCGTGTGGCCCCGAATGCTCGCCGATTTTGAAACGGTAGGGAATAAAGTATCGCCTGTGAACATCTCAACTAACGGGGTATTGCAGGGTCGATTGCCAGATGACAACTACTCCATAGCTGCCCTGCTAGACCCCCTACTCACCTATGATGTCGCGAACGGCTCGCAGGACAATGTCAAGTCGTCGGCAGCAAAAGCTTCTGTCCTCATGGCTTGCGCTGGGCAACTTGATACAGAACGCGTCGCCAGTAAGTTCTCTGGGTCGCATTTGTTGCTTCCTTTAATAAATATTATAAATGGTAGATCAAGCGGTCACGGAAGAATGGTGGACCCGATTTGAAATCTGCGACCGCGCCATTGTCCGGTTTATGCAAACTCTTCCGCCGGTTCAGATGGCCCGTAACGTGGAAGAGCTCGCCTACCTCGTGCTTATTCACAGTATGTGCAACCATGGCCCACATACGTGCTACTGCGCTAACACTAACCCACAGCATCCACGTACTGCGCCAATGTACAACTTCACAGCGCCCTCGCGGAATATGAGATTGCTATTGGCGCCCAAGGAGATCCAAGAGGTATCCAGCCTGATGGCTCGTTCGGTGGACTTAGCTACGCCCGCTGTACGGAAGCGTGCCGTGCGACTACCCTTGCGGCGACACTCATCGCGGACATTGACTTGACATATATGCATATGTTTATCGGGTTGTCGTGGGTCTGTGTCGCCGAGGTATTAACGAGACACGTGCCAAGGTTACGGCAGAGTGGCCATATGCAGCGAGCGCTCGAGAAAGAGAAGCAACTGGCGGTGATGGAACGAAGCATGGAGCGATTGGTAGCTACGTATCCGATCCTAGGTAAGTGTCCATTGTATTGCGTCCACGCCGGGAGTTTGTAATGTTTTTTCTGCAGATCTTCAGGTCAAACAGTTGCGAGCGATGAAGCAGTGGTAGTGGCGTGGTTATCTTTGGTACGTGCGACCAAGTATCAACTCGAAGGGTGCCATACTGTAGCGGTGAAATTTCTGTGCAAATACCTCGTGACTGGAATACCACATCTTACACTCAAATCCAAACTGCTCTAAATAAGCGCATAAGCCACATTTGACACGAACAACACCCTGGCGCTAACTTTATGTGCATCAAATCCCGGGTTCCAACGGAACACCAGCGCTGCTGATACAAGACGGGCACACTGTATCATCGGGAGGCCGAGGTCAAATCTGTCGGTTGATGTCTCTCAGCACTTAGATGACCGGCTCAACCTTGGTATTTAATCCGCCCAGACACAGCCAGGATAGCTGTCTGGTTTTTCCCTCCCATATTGCTTGGTAGCTAGAGTTTTGCGCGAAAAGCCACCCGACTCAGCGATACCTATATTGTTCTATTACCCTTTGAGACTCTGGCATCTATCGTAATTATCAAAAGCCTCCACTAGCTTCTCCAACTTCCGAGATGAATCCTTCCCCGACTACCTATCCAGTTCTTCCTAGAAATAATGCTTGCCTTGTCTGCAGAAAAAGAAAAGTGGTGAGTTTATTATGATTCAGACCAGGCATTGAAACCGAGACCAATAATCGATCCGCATCCACGTAGAAATGCCATGGGGATAAGCCGGAATGCAACGAATGCGTCGTTGCAGGCCGCAAGTGCCAATACGAGGACGTGACCTACCTGACCAGAACGCAACAGCTTTATGCGAGTGCACTTTGTTTGACCTACGCGGCTCCCTAGTTTGACATTCATTGCAGGAAAGAATCCAAGAGCTACAGTTGAAGATTCAAGCGGCCGAGGAGAGGATTTCCCCGCACTCTAGCTCCGAAGTGTTCCCAACTTCTTTGCCCGGGGGATCTTTCTTAGAGAGCAGCCCTCCTGGATCGTCAACTAATTCCCACTACGCCCCCTCGTCTACGAATCCATCCACAGACTCGCGGTCCTTGTCGCCTCACGAAAACCATATATTTGCACAACTCAAGTCGGCTGTTCCTACTATTGGTCCCAATGGCCTTTCGGGTTTGGCTGGGCCAGAACCTTCGCCCGATTTGGTCGAGAAACTGTACGCATTTGTCCTGTACTATCATTAGCTCTAACCTTGTCTCTACCGCTAGACTAGGCATTTTCCTTTCGCGATACTCACAATGCGGATTCGAACTTCACGTAGGTAGAACGATGGCCAAGCTGAAACCCAATGCTCCAGAGCCTGTCATCCCTGTACTACTCAACGCGATGTTGCTCATGGTGGGTAGTTTTGCTCCTTTTATCCTCCATATTTTCGTGTTTTATTCACCGCGCTTTATACAGGCCTGTCTCTTCGTGGAAGGCCACTCCTTAAAGGCATGGGAGAACGTGTTCCTTGAGCGCACCAAACAGGCAATCGAAGATAATATTGAAAATGCCTACAAGTGCCCAGATAGGTATAGGGCTATCCACCACCTACAGTTGGTACCCCCCTCCAAACCTAATGCAGGTAGCTCTGCTAACATTCAGCTTCTACTAGAGCGATGCTTGCGCTAGGTCAATACTACTACATAAAAGGCCGGTTATTGGAAGGGCATGTCCAATGCTCGAGTACCACTCGGTTCGCTGTCGCTCTTGGCTTTCATAAGATAGACTCGCGCGTCTTTCGCCACGATTTTGTTTCTGAAAATTGCCAGCAGGCACTCAACTCTGGGCTCTGGCAGCCACGCGATTCGATTGAGCTAGGCGAGGCGATTAATCTCTGGTGGTCAGCACCTGACTCCGCGAGCACCTTGCACATCCTAATGCGTCGGGTTCCTAGGACTTGCTGTATATTTGAGTATGGAGGCTCGACCATGAATGGGCTGCCCCCGTCGATACACCGCAACGAAATCGCGACTGTGTGGCCGCGTCTGCTTGACGATTTTGAAACGGTACGAGGCAGATACTTCAGTACCAACTCACGAGCTGACACGAAACTGCAGAACCAGTTGCTGCCGGACGACCATTACTCAGCAGCAGGGCTGCTGGATCCTCAACTTAGTCCAAAGGTTGCAGACGTCTCGCAAGACAACATCAAGTCGTTGCTGGCGAAAGCTTGTATTCTCATGGAATGTGCGGGGAAACTAGACGTCGAGCGGATTGCGAGTAAGTTGCCAAAGGGGGCTTTCAGACTAGCCATCTTACACGCTAATGCATGCGTTGTAGACTCTCAAAACCCGGAAGACTGGTGGACACGATTCGAAGAGTGTGATAGCGCTGTCATGCAGTACACGCGCACTATGCCGCCGGTACAATTCGCCCGCAATGTGGAAGAGCTCGCCAACCTCGTGCTTGTTCATAGTTAGTCTGAAACACCCCCCTATGCACACACATCTCATGCAACGACTTTCCGCAGCTGTGGCTTACTGCAGCAACGTTCAGCTCCATAGCGGTCTCGCAGACCTCGAGATTGCTGCTGGTGCGCAGGGAGACCCCAGAGGCGTACAACCCGACGGCTCGCTGGGCGGGATTAGCTATGCTCGCTGTACCGAAGCGTGTCGCGCGACTGCATTGGCTGCGACGCTCGTCGCGGGCATCGACATGGCATATATGCACGTGTTCACAGGGCTGGCATGGGTGTGTGTGTCAGTGGTATTGATTAAGGAGGTGCAGAGACTGCGAGAGAGCGGACATCTACGACAAGCCTTGGAGAAAGAGAAACAGCTGGCGGTGATAGAACAGTGCATGAAGTGTCTAGTGGCTACATATCCTGTGTTAAGTGAGTGCCCCGCCATTTGCCATTGAGACCTTTGAACGCTGACGACTATTCCCAGCTCTCCAGGTCAAGCAGCTGCAGGGCCTAAAGACTTGGTAAGGATTGTAACGGGTTATATATTATACTGCTGTACGATGCGCAAACAATACAATAATAGTTCGTCGTGCACGTTTGTTGCAACAAGAGAACTGAGCTTCAAGTTCACGGATCTGTAAGGTTATGTGTATTGATTCACAAGCTGAGACAGGGTACATTGGACGGATTGGTTACAAGTACCGAAACAACAGAGGGGTAAGCCAAGAAAATGTTAATTTGATACAGGCATGATTTGTCGAAGGAGGTACGATGGATGTAGCTGCTGAAGTCCATAATATAAAATAGCGAAAAAGTAGAAGAGCGAGGGGGGAGCTTCGATACAATACTCTAGTTGCCTAGAGGGCTCGGGCGGACCGGGGCACTAGTGGAAGGGTAAGGCGTTGCACGAGCCTCCCCCCTCCCCTTGTTTCGAGATCCAGAAGATGCGGGGCCTCGAGACTTCTTGAGGAAGATTTGTGCAGCGGCCCGAGCAGTGATGGGCGACTGATCCTTCATCTTCGCCTTGTCGCTGGATGAGAATTTAGCGATCCCCTCGGAGAGAGGAGGAAGAGGCGTGTCTACAGGAGTCACGGACAGTTAATTCAACCGGCGACTAGACAAAAGAAATAGCCGACTCACTATGTCCACGCGCAAGCTTCCGTTGCTTGTAGCAGTAGGCTTGAAAGTCTTGCTGGCTCATATAGACCAGGGTTTCCTCCCAGCGAGTCACAAAATTGGCGGGCATCTTCGTGGGATTCTTCTGGCCCTTGACAATGGCGCTCGCAATCTGCCTCCAAGTGCGGAGGCCCGACGAAACACGCTCCTTGTTGTATTGGACATTCGCTTCGAACACATGGACGGCACCAATCTTCGAGGAAAGGGGCTTAGAGCTGGGGTTGGCGGGAGGGATAGCGAGGGCCTGAGGAGCCGCAGCAGTAGCAGGAGCGATAGCGGCCGTAGTCGGAGGTGCGGGTTGCTGGGGAGCGAAGAGCTGCTGGGAAGCGACGGCCTGCTGGAGAGCAAGGAGTTGCTGAGGAGCGATAGGCTGTTGAAGAGCGGGGAACTGCTGGGGGGCCATGGGCTGCTGAGGGGCGGGGGACTGGGGGACGAAGAGCTGCTGGGAAGCGACGGCCTGTTGGAGAGCAAGGCGTTGCTGGAGAGCGAGTAGTTGCTGGGGAGCGACAGGCCGTTGAAGAGCGGGGAACTGCTGGGGGGCCATGGGCTGCTGAGGAGCCACGGGCTGCTGATGAGCCATGGGCTGCTGAGGGGCGGGGGACTGGGGAACGAAGAACTGTTGAGAAGCGACGGCCTGCTGGAGGGCCAGGCGTTGCCGGAGAGCAAGGAGTTGCTGGGGAGCGATAGGCTGTTGAAGAACGGGGAACGGCTGGGAGATCATGGGCCGCTGGGGGATCATGGGCTGCTGAGGAGCCATGGGCTGCTGATGCTGGGGAGCAAAGGTCCGCCGGGTGCCGAAGGCTCGCTGGAGGATGGTGTGCCGCTGAGTTTGGACAGGCTGTTGAACGAAGCCAACGTTCGTATAGGACTCGATCGCGGCTTGCGGGGGAAACTGATGTGTCTGTGCCATCACCCCGGCCCAGGCGTCGACGCCGGTCGGTAGTGAGCCTGGTGGGGCCATTGATAGCTCCGAGCCGTTCAAGAAGTCAGCGTCTGGTGCAGGTAGCTCGGCATATACCTGGGCCATAGCCCCTTGCTCGAGTTGAGCCTGGCCAGGGGGATAGACGAGATGGCCGGGCGTTTCAAAGGGCATGTCGAACGGATGTAACTGGCTCGACCATTGCGAGAGACCGGACGCGTCCATGGTTGGATGAAGTAGAGTAGCAGGTAGCTGTACGGCAGGGAGTGCGGAGGAGTGCGGTGGCAGGAGATGGCACACCCGCTCTCTTTATATCTACTGGGTGCCCATAAAGCCCCCGCGCCGCATTGCAGGAGCGACCGGCAGTTCGGAATCCAGGCCTTCATCTGAGCTTCTGCGTAGGACCCGTCGGGATGACGCTCGAAGTGTCCAGCGAGCAGAGGCACAAAGTTCACGTGACCTCGGATAATAACGATTTTTGGCTATAATTCTCCTTGAACACAGCAGTATTGATCGCACAAGTGTTATAACTACTTCGAGTGCCTATATGCATTCGGCGTCATCCTAAGTGTTCGCCGGAATGGACACTCCATCAAGCACCACCCTGAACATCCCCCGCTCCTGATGCATACGGCTCCGATCACAGCAAACCTAAACTCAGGAATGAAGAAACCGCACCGCCACCTGTCGGCGTCCTGACCCAGCCACGTGCCTATATTGGAGTTCCCATTATCCCTAGATTGAGACCTGCCTTTCACCCCCTCTCGCCCACCCCGTTAGAGTTTTGGACCTATTAACACAGCTCGCAACGGATCCATGATGATGCTGGAAGTCGTCGAGAGTTTCGGCGATTGTCTGTGCGCAACGTCGGCGATTATTTTGCCATGCGCGGCCGGATTGGGCCACCCGGCTAGCTGCGAATCTCGGGGCTCCCCGGGCTCGATGTGATAGCCGCTGAGCCTGGCCACGCATCCCGGCCGCGAGTGGCAACATCTCCCCGATCCGGCCCTTGGGCCATGAGAACAAGTAACGTGTTGCGTATCATAGTGGGTACCTATCTGTACTGCGCATCTTCTATTACTGAGCTTCCAAACGCACTTACTGTGTCTAGCCGTAGTCGCGATCAGCGTGGCGGGGGTGCTCAGACGTTTGGATGTTTGGTCACAACTTCGGGACAGGACCCGGCTGAAACAAGGAAAGGCTCGACCCGAAAGCCAACATGGCCCAGCCTAAGTTGTGTGATGGGCATTCGGTGGCCACTACGCAGGCGACACGGGGGGTGTGCAGCACCGTGACACCATCCAGCCAGATGGAGCACTTTGTATGCGCCTCCGGACAGACCGCCGAACATTGGAGCAGTGGTATCGAAAGAGGTAAGAGGCGCGGCCGCCACTCGACACAATCACCGAAATGTACTACACAGGTTCACGCTACACAAATTGACGGTACATGGGTTATGTCGGGAAGTTCGAAACAGCGTGATATGTGTATGTACATGTTGTCACGCAAAACTGACAAGGTGTATATACACATACCATGCTATTTCGAACTTTCCGACATAGGTATAAGGGACTCCAAACATTTCGATACCGGTTGGGTAATTTTCGAGGTTACTGAATACGCCTACTTATTGTTGGGTTGCCTCCTGACCAACGGGTCGCGAGAACCAATGCGGTCGGGCTAGCATGAGAGACCCAAATAGATCTGGCACTGCAATTGCGACCGACCATCTGCTGCCGTTGGGCTTTTCCGCCATGCGTGCGGGCGGCAACTTGTACAAGTTGAGGGATTAACGTATATATTGGCAGTGAGCTAGTTTTAGATATATGGCGGACCCGGTTGCGCGAAAATAGGGATGAGCAGGGTGGGCGATTCATGTACGGGAAAAACCAGGGAGGAGCAGCGCACCATGGGCTGACAGTAAAAGCGTATCGCCCTCCGTTGCGCCATCTACACAGGGGATCACGAAGCCATTCGTCCGCTGAGAATATAAAAATTACCAATGCATACAGGTGGGGCGTTCATGTGGTGAGCTGCGCTAGCCACCACTTTGAAGGTCAAGGTTAAGCTGGGCATTGAACGACGGACAGTGGTGGTATTTAGGCGAGAAAGGGGCGCAACTTGTCGCTTGAGCCATAGCAGCGCGTTGAGTGTCGAGACTAAATATCGCGTATACTGAGGGATTGCTCAGCGACGAGCAATGAGCCCATGGGGGTACCATTATGGTTTGAAACACGCTTACTCTCAGTCACGTTTATACCGCTCTGCACGGGTACTCAAGAGAATACGGAGACGTATATAAGGACACATGGTAGGGCATGACGCCAGCTATGGGTTTAGATAACAAGGTAAGATGTATTTGAGGTATATGCACGAAGGGTCTCAACGGAGAGTCACGATCACGTGGTCGCGATCGTGATTAAGCGCTGGTGGCTGAGCCAACAGGCAACAACCACCCTTGTCTTCGTTACTCCGCGATACTGGCCCCTCTCAAATCTCGGTTTGTGAGCTTGGTTTTTCGCCAGCTCTCAGGCCACACACCGCCGACGAGCCCCTTACTCAGATTTTGCGCCTCAGCTAGACGGGGCACCCCTGGGAATAGTGCCTTTCGAGCGACCAGAGCGCAAGTTCGTAAGCTAAATCTGCCCGGTACTTTCCTGGTGGGGTTGGCAAACCTACCTCACTGCGTTTCTCCGGCACACCACGAACCACGGACTAGAATTGAGAGGGGCTACGGTACGATGAGCGAATACCATTATTCTTGGAAGCCTTCTTCCGATATAACCTTGAGTGATTTTTTGAAAAAGGTAATGGCATCCTGTCGCTCAACACGAATGGTTGCACATTTTTACTTGGTTGAAACGCCAGAATAAACCATCTATGGTAGTTGACGATGGTACGAAACCAGTGAGTGACCATGTCAAACAAGATAGGCGTGCTTTCTAATGATTGAATGTGTAGTGGATATGGGTCCGCCGCGTCGAGCATGAGCCGTTGGATGAGGCCGGCCCTAACAAGGAAATCGGCGAAGTCTCTGGGCTAGTGCAGGCCAAGGAGCTTCGTTAGTTTGCCAAATCTTATTGGGAGGTGCAATATTAATTGTGTCTATATCCCAGTGGACCAGTACACCGAAAAAATTGTTGCTGTTCAGGTGTGAAACGAGGATTCAGCTGGCACAGCGGCTAGTACTCACGTAACGCAATGTCGGGGCGCAGAAGGACGACAGCATACCTGTCCGTTCGAATAAAAAGAAAGGGCTTCGGGGTAAGAAAGAGGCCCGCGAAGAAGTACGTACACTCTACCTATCTGAGCCGAGCGCATATTTGAAATTAACAACCATTCGCAGATCATGGCGGAGGCTGCCAAGGAGTTCAAGAGGATTTCTCAAGAAAGCAAGCTTACATGTGGCAAATGGTCTACATCCATAGTTCTTCAGCTAGTTTGAATCATGCTGACTTGCTTGTGTGTAGGCTTTTCTTTGCGACGCCTGATAATGTCGATGCGTATGGCCGTTTTTTTTAGAGATTGAGAAGCTTACACTGAAGCAACATGGTCGATTGTAGGCTGTTTGCAAGACTGGCACATAATCTTGTGACTGGAGCTCTATCCAAGACCTCAGCCTTTTGCGCCAAGGTTGCTACCACTCCGTCCACTGTGGGACCTAATCACCGTTATCTCATCTGTCTCTACCTGCCTGACTTGTACGACAAGGATGCCGCAACGGAGGTACGTTTCCCATATGTGATATCCCGGTGACGTCAAGTGAGCAAATTTGGTATAGGTGTTGCGCACTGCGTGCCAGTCGACAGGGGTTCGACCCAACAGTGCTAAGACCGACTTGTACACACTGATTGGACTCGACAGTAAACATCCAAGTGGTATGAAGAGCACTGTATGTGATTATTTCCACTCTTCGTTATAAACTCATGGATTTGCCGCAGATTTGGAACCCCACCGACCTTATTCCCGAGGCTGAGCTGAAAGTAGGTGTTTTGTCCAGTATTCTGCTGCAGACTTGATCAATTTCTTATGTTATGTCAGGCTCTTATCGACACATACTGGGAAGGCGTCAAAAAGAACGCTGCAAGAAGTCCAGAACCAGACGATGTGTTTGATGTGTTTGGTGCCTCCACCGACAAACCGAAAAAGAAAACCATGCCCAAGAGGAAGGCCGAGGAGTCTGACGACGACAATGTCTTCGATGAAGTTGACGACCCCACCAAAGGAAGAAGCAAGACGACAATGTCAGACAGGACGAGGGAAAGTCCCACGTCTAAGGTTAAGGTGGCTCCAGTCTCAAAACCGACAAACCCGCCGCCACCGGACGACTCGGCGACAGAGAGCGAATCAGATGATCCACCACCAGCCAGGGCTGCTCCGCCGCCGACCAAAAATACTCCAGCTGTTGCCCAGCCTAAGGATGCGGCTCAAGCTGATGATTCGAGTTCCGACGAGGAGGCTCCCAAACGACCCAAGAAGGTTCGCCGATTTTGATGGATGATGTACCCGTTGGATGCGGTTAGGTTGGCTAAAACGGAGCGGGGGATGCGATTGGGGTAGTCAGTTTTTGTCTGGTTTATTCGCCCAACAGAGCGTTGGTTAGCTGTAACTGTATACGACGAACCTTCCAGGTTGACAATTCTCCCAGGTTGACAATTTGATGGGATCATTGCTTTTCTTGTGTATACAGCAGTTGGCGCTGCCTGAGATGATATTATTTATATTTCGGGTGGTCCAAGGCTCGCTCTGCTCTGGTTCGCGCAAAACCTTATTATATATAAAGGATACGATCCGTCAAAATTGCTACAAAACGTGAAAGTCATAAATAGACTGGGAGCATCACATTAGCTCGGTCAGAATCGCCAATACTTCGACCACCCTTTCTTCGAAGCGCCCTGCGCCCCCAGTGCATCCTCCCCTGCTCCATTCGCGTCTTCCTTTCCAACCTCACTTGGTGCGCCGCGGTCGACGTGGGCCGCCACCTTGGCAGGGGAAGACTCTGACGGCTGCTCAGCATTGGCAAAGCCGCCCTCCCCGTCCACTACTTCACTGGGGTGGTTCCCGAGCTCAACGTGCTGCTCAAGCTCCTTTTGCTCGGCGGGGGAGGGCTTCGGATCCAGTACGGAGGACACGCTCTGTTCCAGCGTATCGCCGTTGGTTGCCTCTGGGGAGAGCACCCGCTTGATCTCGTGCTTCGGCTTGAAAGGATTCTCATCCTCCTCCTGTCGTTTGGGGTCCTGCGACGCAGTACCTGAGTTTGTCCGGCGGGTAGCACTAGTAACTCGGTGCTTGATACGTTTGCGCGGGTTGTTCTTGGCTTCATCGTCTGGACTAGACTCTCCCTGGTTTGGCTTGTAAGCCTGAGCATCCGCCGGCCGTCGTGCTCGCTTCATGCGTTTCCATATCGGGACACGAGCTTCGCCCTGAGGAACGATAGGATTGGCCGGCTTCTCGGGGCTATCTTGTCCCAACGAAGGGAACTTCACAGACGAGGTAGGTCCTGCTGTCTCTCGCTTGTTGTACTTTGGTCGCTTTCGCGTGCGCTCCGCTTCAGTCGAACCGTCCGAGTCGCTGTCCTCGGCGGGGGGCTTGTACAAACGATCGTCGTGATGAATGCTCGGCCGGGAACGTGGTTTAGGTCTCGCCTGCATCAGAGCCGCTTTGCTTTCGCTCTCCGATGTGGGTTCAAACTTGAGGCTACTAGTTGACCCGCGCAAGGATCCTTTTAGACGATTGGAAGCTGGGCCCGAGGTCGTCGCAGGGTACTTCGGAAGATAACCGCAGACATTCTCGTTGAACAACATAGTGCCGACAATGGCCTTGAGTTTGTCGGCGACACTTGGCTCAATCTCGCCCAGATCAGTGATCATCGAACCCTCTTCTCCGGGAGTTGAAAGTCCGCAGTCTTCAGCACCATGTTCTTCTAGAATCTCGGGGCGACTGAGGGCGCATGCTGGAACAATGAACTCCGTCTTTCCGGCGCTCTTGTCATCCGCAAGGATCGTGACCTTATGAAATCGACAGGTTGACCTAGGAACAGGCGAGCCTCCTGATGTGCTCGTCCTGGGGCGCCTGGGACTAGTCACGGAAGGCTGAGTTGCTGACGCATGGCGGTGAGTACGTTGTCTCATAGGCCAAGGAGCCGGAGCCGGAGCCGCATCAGAGCCTGAGGCCTTCCTGGATGGCGATCCGGATGCTGTCGAAGTAGGCTTCGAGGTCGGGGTGCGTTTGAACAAAGATAGGTTCTGCCGTGGGGTCGGAGTGTTCGGCGAAGGGCTAGCATCACTCAGGGGCGACTTGACCAGCCCATTTGAGCGGGTTGGCGATTTGATGCTAAGCTTCAGAGGAGTAGAGGCTGGCGAAGGAGGGTCTTCGAGTCGTTTACGCTTGTCTCCTGTTCGTATTTTCTCACTTGGAGTCGGGGTCGCTCGTCGTTCGCTGTCCACGACCGTTAAGCCTGGGAAGCAGGGCGTATCCGACTTTCACTTACCTCGATTCCCCGGTTGAACTACGGGCACTAGGTGATCGAGTTCTGAGCAGAGTCATAGTGAGTGAAGTATCTAGGAAATAAAGAGCAATGAAGGTCTTGCCTTGATCTGGGGCCCGGCGTGTTCGTTCCCTGCGAAAGAGACCCAACTACATCCACTTCTTCATCCACCTCTGCATCCCTGACTACGACTGGCCTGGTCCCATCGTCGGCCTCCGGTTCGCCATCAGGCGCGTGTGTTTCCGCCTCCAGTGGCTTCACAGTTGGGTCGGCCCCCATAGCTCCATCTTCACTCCTCGCGTGTGGGGTTGGCGGCTCTACAACCACGCTCGGGCTAACCTCCTCCCGAGCTTCACTAGCGCTCGGTGCTGTCGGCACAGCAGGCATCCTCAGGTGGGTCGGCGATGGAGGCAGGTTCGGATCAGGTAGTTGCGTCGCGTCAGACTCCGCTGGGGGTATGACAGGAATAGGATCTTCCGGATGTGGGGACGAAGTAGGAGAGCCCTCGTAGACGGAAACGTTGAGCAACATCCCGGAGCGCCCAGAGATAGACGTCGCAATGGAAAGCTCGGGTGCTGTGGGGGACTGGCCTGCCGAAAGCGTCGGAGTGGGAGGTGTCCGGCGAGGCGAAGGATCTTGATTCTCGGTTTCGGTGAGAGTCGGACAAGACTGCATGGGGGTGGACGACCTAGAGCGGATTTCAATCTCCTCGATATGCGCAGTAGGCTCTGGCTCTCCTGATGGAGTAACAGTCCCAGTCCCGGTAGCGCTGGGCAAGGGAGTGGCTCCTACGCCTTCGAAGAGTTCCGCCAATACATCTGAAGCAAGTCTCTCGGGGGCATCTCCAGTTGTGACGAAAGCAAAGGGATCGACCTCGTTCGGGACGCTGCCCTCGACCACACTTTCTGCGAGCTGAGTGGCCGCACCGTCAAAGGCCGGAAGACCGGTTAACGGAAGGGGAGTATTCTGCAGCGCATCAGCCATATTAAACGAGCGTGCCAGCATATCCTCCTCCTCCGCGCTCATCGTCGATACTTCATTCATCAAATTATCGAGGTTTGGAGCCGCGTCGAATATGGCTTCTACAAAGGCTGCATTAGTGATTCAGTGGCACGTAAGAACTAGTTGGCTCACCGTTAACACTCGGTGCTTCAATTTCACCCCCGCCGTTCATGAATTCTTCAAACGACGCGTTCTCCGCCAACTGTGCGACAGCCGCCAACGCATCCGCCACATCTTTTTCATTCAACTGCAGCGGCCCCTCCATTCCACTCTCGTCCGCCTTGCCAGGAGGCACGGGGGTAACCAAGTCCTCGCGATTCAACAGGCCACTATCTAGCTCACGAGTGGTATCGCCATCGTCGTCCAGTATCGAATCCTGCGAGTCGTCCGCGTCTCCATCGCCGCCAGCCTCACTAGCACTGACCAAGTCGTCATCGCTAACAAGATCACCCGAGTTTCGCCCACCCATCGACTCCATAGTCCCAGTCATGCTGATTCCAGCTCCAAGTGGGCCTAGCATTCCGTGACGTCCACTTGTGTCGTATTCGCTGATGAGGTCATCTCCAAGTACAGCGCTATCAGACAAAAAGGCGCTCGCGTCCGTACCAGGTAACTCTCGCGAACGGAAACCTAGAGCGGCGCCAGGACGTTGTGGTATATCGTCGATTCCGAGCGCAACACTGTTATCTTCACCTGGGTAACGAAGAATAGGCTCTCCAACTACAACTCAAGTCAGTTCCAGCTCCACGTTTTAGAGTGCTATCCGATTAACTTGCCAGACGAAAACGTATCATCAAACTCCTTCAAAAAGTCGAACCTCGCTCCCCCATCCCCGTCATCATCGTTGGCCCCACCCAGCCTCCTGGTAATATCGTACTCCGTGACCTCTTCAATCATGCTCAAGTCCGGCAGTTGCTGGATCGTCGGCCGTGGGGGAGGAATAGCGATCGTCTCGTATACCTCTCCTTCAGAATTCAGGAAGTGCCGCACACCATCATAGTCATAGTACCTCGAACCATTCTCGAGTTCGTAGACCGTGACTTCTTGGAGGTGCTGCTCAGCCTGGGTGAGGGAGGTGTCTTGTTGGGCGAGTAGCGAGTTTTCACCAATGAAATCAGAATAGTCCACACTCTGTTGGATAGACGGTTGATCGAGTTCGGGTTCGGGCTCCAGGTCAGCAGGGGCGGCGCTCGTATCCGGTTCTTCGACACTGTACTCGGGAGCTTGAACAGTGTCGGCGCTTTGATCAAACTCTTCAACGTCCTTTGGTTGCGATGGCTCACGCGTGACAGCGCCGCTGGAAGCACTGAACAGACTCGATGGGCCGGGCAATATGTTGCCTTTGGGCGCCGTTACAACATTATCGCGATTTGTAAATAATGAGACATACCGGTCGGGACCTGCAGCCGTACTGAATCATCCCCATCCATAGTGTCGTCCAGTAAACTGTCCGGCTCGTGTCCCTCGTCGGGGTACGCCGCCGAATCGTCAAACTGAAGTTCGTCAAAGTCCCGATGTGAAATCACGGCATGCGGACGGTCAGACCCGTTGGACCAGGCGGGTGACGGCGCAGCCTCGCCTCCTTCCCCCTGGTCTGGTGCCTGGGGCGTTTCCACCTCCTCGTCGCTATCCAAAACTTCAATGGCATCCTCAGGGCCAGCACCAGGGCCATTCACTTCGCCCGCAGACTCTTCGCCCGACTCGTACTCCTCGCTCTCGTTTGCCGAGTACTCCGCGACCTCCGGGACAGACAGGCCCTGGCTGATCTCCCAAGGTGCAGACTCTTCATCCTCGTCTTCAGAGCCCTCCAGAGAATGTGGGGATCCAGAGCGCAGACGGGAAATAAATGGTGTCGATGTGGTCCCTAGAATCGGCATACGGCCTACGCCCTCCTCGAAACTATCTTCCGGCACCCGAGACGAACGACCAGTGCGCTCGGGCGTCTGCGCAGTTCTTCCTGTACGCTGCGCACCCGAGCCGTTGAGTAACCCGGCCAAACCCGGGCCCTCAGCAGGATGTCGACCTTTGCCTTTGCCAATAAACGTATCATCTTCCTCCTCTGCCCCGCCTTCCTCCACCTCCCCAGCGGCAGATTGTTCCTCGTCCTCGGATACGTCTTCACCCGAGTAATCCCAAGCAATCGCCTCGGGGTCGTTTTCGTTTTCGTTTTCGTACCCGCTGTAGTCGGCCTCGTCGGTCCCAGCATCCTCCACCATCTCATCGCCTTCCTCTATTCCTTCGGGAATTGCGCTCAACGGTTCGGGTTCGGCCTCGGCCTCATCCTCCGATCCAGACGAAGACAGAGGCCCGGCCCTCGGTTCGACCTCGTCATTGTCATCATCGTCGTCGTCAGACAGCTCATAAGGTTCATTGGGCGTTCCAGCACCAAGCGGCGTATACGTAGTTTTCAAAGGCGCGCGGGGCTCGAGGCTTGGGCGCTTTGACAAAGGGGCTGGAGAAGGCGCAGGTGATGCGATGGTCGAGCGCGATATTTCCGCAATAGATCGCGAGACATGTTGAGGCTCGGGGGACGGCGGGTTAAGGGCGAGTTGGATTTTAGATTGGATGTTGGAGACGTAGGAGTCGAACTGATTCTGGGAGAGCTTGTCAAAGGGGTTGATGACCGGAGCGTGAGATTTGTACATGGTGGGGCTAGAAGGGATGCTCAGCAGTCGCCGTGAATTGGTATTGACGACTTACGGCGATTGAGCCGTGGTGGGCGCGGTAATAGCGGTTTCAAGTGGCAGAGTGGTACCAATCAGTTTCAGAGCAGATCATGCGTCACAAGGTCATTGGCCAACAAAAAGGTATTGGACCTAATGGGAGTGGCGACAATGAGATCGGATGTGCACGATATGCGCGTGAGAGCAGCACGACTAACCCTTCCGAGTAGACGGTGGTCCAAGTTGAGTTGGGGGGTCACGTGTGGCGCGAGAGGAGCAACAAACGTCACATGACCACATCTCCTTCTGCAACAGGGTTCTCTGCGATTATTCAATCACAAGTCAGACTGTTGATTCATTACAACTTTCCAGCCTCGAACATCTCCAACGTGGTCACCACGCTCTTATCCACAGCATCTTTTCCTATCTTATACAGCTCCTGTTTCTTTGTGATCTCCTCCTCACTTCCAGGCTTGATATCCTCGGGTATCGGAAACGAAAACAAAAATGTCAGGGACATGTGTCCTTCGTTGTCCTCAGCAATCGAGTTAATGATAAAGGCCCCATTGCTGCCTTTAAACGTCACCTGCACCAGTAATCGGTCAATGAGTCCGAGGAAGGTATTATGGTGGGACCTACGAACGACGGGGCATACAAATCTGTGTCTCCAACTATAGTAGCTCCGTCCCTAGTTGTTATCGTTCGCTTGATAAAGGTGGGAGTCTCCTCCAGCACCTCGCACCCAATTATTGCAGGTACGAACTTTGCAGGATCACGAGCTTTGGCACGGAGGGCTTCAAACACCTGCGCCTTGGTAATCTTTGTGTCCTTTGGGAATGGTGCAGTATAAACAAAGTTGTGGAAAGACATTCTGGCTAAATTCGTGGGAGTGTGTGTAAGGCGAGCCAGAGCACAGGCAGCAGCGAGACCGATGGCAAGCGAAGGGCCAGCCAACCTGGCGTCTTTTATACTACATATATGCATGCACTCGTTCGGCCAGGTTTCTCCCACACTACTCATGACGTCGAGTTCAACGCCTTCGCTCGGCCGATATGCCGACCTCTCCACCGCCACCCTCATCATGTTGTATGCTCTTCACGCTTCCCGGGCAGGCGCCCAAATTGGGTCAGGCAAAATCACCGCATCAAGGAAACGTTCCGCAACAGGCAAGTCGTATAATTCGTTCAAAAATCAATCCATGACATCATAGCTTCTAGTTCAGCTTCCCTGCCTCAAACATCTCCAAGGTCGTCTTCAAACTGTTGCCCACAGCACCCTTGGCCATTTCAAACACCCCCTTCTTCCACACGGTCTCCCCCTCACTACCCGCCTTGAGATGCCCCGGCACGGGGAACGAAAACGTAAACGTCAAAAGCAGGTTTCCTTCAGCGTTCTCGGAGATCAAGTTGGTGACGTAAGCTCCGGTATCTGCCTTGAACGTCACCTACCCAACTGGTCAGTAAACCATCCAGGGGGCATTGCGATGATGGACATACCAAGGTCGGTGCGTACAAGTCTATATCTTCGGCCATAACTTTTCCGTCGCTCATCGTTGCCTTGCGCTTGATAAAGATAGGAGTTTCCTCGAGTACCTCGCATCCAACGATTACAGGTACAAACTTCATCGGCTCGCGGCATTTGACGCGGAGAGCTTCAAAGGCCTGCTCCTGGGTGATCTTGGTGTCCACAGGGAATGGGGCAGTGTAGGCAAAGTTGTAGAAGGCCATGATAGTTGGGGTTGTGCAATGTAGATTGGAGCTTGGAGATGAGATCAAAGGCGGTCGGATAATGGTTGTAGGGAGCGGGTCAAGCGCATTTTATATCCTTTGGCCTACCTGCAGATACGGATTCCCTTCGTCAGCCTTCACCTGCACCGCCGCGGCCCTGTCTCTAGCACGTGCTGACTGTGCTGGGATACGTACGTTGATGATTGACAAAGCCCGGCCCGCACGCCTGAAGGCCTTGGAGGTCCTTAGTAACCCCGCCTTGAGAGCGGGAACAGTTACGGATCACGGCACAAACGCGCAACCCCTCCATCAAGACTTATTGTCAGGATACTGAGAACCAGAACTTATAAATATATTCGATTTCAACAGTTCACACAGCATAAATCCAAAAACTACCCAATATGGTGCTCTATATCAGACCGAGTCGCCCTTTCAATATATGCTGTGCCTGATCAATGGCCCAGTCTCTCCTCCAACTCCCTCGCCAACTCCTCCGACGGGTCGTCCATGACAGGCGACGGTGCCCGTCCAGCATTCGTATAGCTTGAGGTCGCGCCATTGGCAGGTACATTGTTGCTTATCGGTGAATTGATGACGTCCTCACGGGACGGCACTGGCAGCCTGAATGTGGTCCAAATGATGAACGTGAGCCGGGCCCAGCTTGCGTATAAATAAGAGATGGTACGCACGTATCCTCTCGTTTGGTCGCCCCGGTAGCCCGGGCTTGCGACCGCACAGCAGCACGGAACGTATTGACCTCATCCACAATCAACTTGCGCATACCTTCTACCGAGTCTTCTTCCTCGAACCCGAAATCGAACGCCTGACGCGCCTATCGTTAGAGACGCGCAGGAACGGGTTACCTGGCACGTACCGAAGAGCATACAGGTTCGTCATTGGGGTCGTGCCACACAGCAAGGTATGGGTGTGCCAATGCCTCTTCACAACTGATACGTTTGGCAGGGTCGAATGCGAGGAGTTTACCCAAGAGGTCAATCGCGAGCGGGTTGGCATGTGGGTAGAGGTGGTTGAAGGGGATACGCGGCTTGATCGGGAGAGACCGAATATAATCTTGAGCCTGTAATACCAGTGTACGTCGTGTAAGAAGATCACCCCGAAATCCATATGTTTGTGGGCACGTACACGAGGGGAACCAACGCGACGCAGAGTGTCCTCGCTAGGAGTACCAAGGTGGTGAAGAATCTGGTTAAGCTGGTCGACATAACTAACGCGAGGGTCAGACTTGATTTAAGTAGATAGGCGAGCTAACCATCAACTCACTCTCTACCCTTGAAGATGGGCTTCCCACCGAGTAGCTCAGCGAGAATGCACCCGATCGACCAAACGTCAACTACACACGCATACACAATCAGCCCAAGCTAGGAGCCAAAACCCCGCACAGCCACTCACTAGCAGTCGTCTAAATTAACCCAACACGACTAATCAGTACTTCGTCCCGCTTAACCAATACCCCACAAGCTCACATAATTAGCAAAGCTCAGCATAATCTCCGGAGCACGGTACCACCTCGTGGCCACATATTCGGTCATAAATCCTTGATTCCCCGACGAGCTGTTCCTTGCATCTTGCCCAGACGGAACGTACCCGCGCGCTAACCCAAAGTCACAAATCTTGAGCTCGCAGTCGGCGTTGACTAGCAGGTTTCCGGGCTTGAGATCGCGGTGAAGGACGTTGGCCGAGTGGATATACTACACGGATCGGGTTAGAGGGGGAACTAAATCGGGAAGGAGGCGAGGGTACCTTGAGGCCGCACAGCGTTTGGTACAGGAAACTTTGGAAGTGTGCATCAGAAAGAGGCTGTCCGGAGCGGATAATTGCGTGCAAATCAGCCTCCATCAGCTCCTCGTAGAGATAGACCTCGTTGAAGATTCCGGCAGAGTCAAAGACGATGTCCATGTCGTAGAGACAGGTGATCTGAGGAGAAGGTATGCGCTCGATCAACCAGCTCGTACATCTCGAGCGAAACTAAACTTACGTTCTTGTGCCCCCTGAAATGGTGCAGCAGTCTAATTTCGCGCAGACAACGCTTGGTCAGGATACGCTATACGGGGCATGAAGCGTGAGCCACCCGGGCGTAGAACACTTGGCCAAAACAGACGCAGACCTTGGTGAATATATTCGTAATCTTCTTGATCGCGCACCCTTCGCCCGACCTACGATGCTTGGCAGCCAACACGCATCCATACGCGCCCTGTCCGAGCTCCTTGACAAATGTGTACTCGGCATCGATGATGAACTGCTGGTTCAGTGCCTGCACGGCGTGTCGCTGGGCAGCCATAATGGAGGCGGTACGGGCTAAGACGTTAGGGAGTTTTAGATTTTAAAATGTGTAGACGCGTCTGGGCGCACGGCGTTGAGTTCTACGCTATAGACGGTGGTGCGATGGTGGATGGGTTTAGGACGCTGGGCTCGGATGGGACTGCCTATTTGGTCATGCGCGTTTATGCGGTGGCGGTGTGGGGTTGATTCTTCGATCCTTGATCATCGGAGACTCGTGTTTCCAGCCACATACGAGCCACACCGTTACAATAGTGTCGGAATGCATTACCATTGGCTAACCACTGGGTTATAAACACCCATATGGCGCTGAAGGACACTTGCATATAACTGATGCACTGAGCAGATGACCACGCCGATACAATCACATTCTGTTAAATCACCCATATCAACATAAGAAAGCAGACAAAGTCATTCACTTGCGTTCCAACCACTCCTGCACCCGCTCGTGAACGAAGAACGTATCTGCACTTTGCCCGGTATGACGCATCTTAGCATCGCACCACGTGCAAGTCTGTAAGCATCGACTACGGGTGCGTGCCTCTTCTCGCAATGAACAGATGAATGCGACTGTCGCAACACCTAGCCGAGTCTCTTCGTCAAGGGTGAGCCCCCTGGGGTGAACGACCCACCCAGCTAAGCAATCTTTTTCCCACCTTGGAATGTGATGTTTACGCGCCAAGTCATAGCGACCAAGAAGGTTCAGACCACCCTCCAGTTTCGAAAGTAGGGTAGCGCGCAGCCCCTCAAAGCCGAATTCAAGGCAAAATGACAACGCGAGGCGGCAAGTTTCTATCGTTGAGGGTTTGGAAGTATAAACCCTAGATATAAAATAACTTCAGTACCACCGGGGGAGAAATTTCGATTGAACACTCGCGGTGTGTATAGGAGATCTAATAATGCGTCAATCTCGGCAGATTTAAATCTTGAGTCCAAGTTGGCAGGCTCTGGAGCGCGTGCTGCTTCGTTATCGCAGGTTCGGCCTGGGTAGTACCCAACAGTCAGCGCACCCGCAAAGGCAGGTGACATCTTGGCGATGTGGTGATGTATGCGGTACAACGTGCCCGCCACCTTCGAGACTGTAAGTCTTTTGTGCATAGCGTACAACAGGTTTCAATCACCTTGAAGGTACAGGATCCTTCCGGGTAATGATGCTTTGGGTGTTTGGGCGTTTTAGAGGCACTTGTTTTGTCCCCGCCTAGCCCACAGCAAGTGTCGTGAGATGTTGAGCATTCATGCAGCTACAAGTCCCACGGAGGATGTTTAAAAGCGTCAGCGAAACCAGAATTCAATCTCGAGTATGCTGTTACCAAGCTTGCCGAAACAGTACTTGCTTGTACACGCGACCCGTTTGCACAGTATTCTTCGAAATCGCGGTCGTGGTCGTCAGAGGCTTCCTCGACATGTTGCTCCAGACCGGAGAGCTCGGTGTGGTTTTCGTAATCAAGCTCGGATGATGCTGGCCTTGGCGAAGAAGATAACAACGACATGATTCCTGCACTTGGTGACCCGACGGAACTAAGGCGATCGGGCTTTGTTGCAGAGGTTTTTAGCAACCGACACATCTTATAAGTTACAGCAAACAAACCTGGCGAACGGGTCGGTAAATTTAGCGGCCGTGATGAAGCAGAAGTGACCATGACGTGTGGTTGGGTTACAGAATCCTTCACCAGTGTTTGGGGAAGAGTGAGCCACTCGGCTCTGCGTGGCACCTTTATATACGGCTACCGTCAAGTGGCCCTCCCAGAAGACCATCAAAGGTGTACGATGAGTTGCCACTTGGGCCCAGCGCCAGCGACCATCGGTGTGGCCTCCCCCGGAACAGCCTGCCAACAAGGACAATGGGATACCCTCTTGAATGGCCCACTGGCCATGGTTTCTCCCCTACCTGGTTTCACCAAAACGTAAGGTACAGTGCTTGGGCCCCGCATTAACTCCCGAAATTTGGGATTCCCTTGCTGGTTATAGGCGCAGGGTCTGCGTATATGCGCCTATAATTTTAAAATATATTATATCTTCAGGTCATACCAGAACCGCTCACATTCGAGTTCTCCCATCGCCAGTACAGGCTCAAGAAATTATAAGGAGATATTATGGTAAAACCACGGATTGCAACGTTAACAATCATCCATAGGTGGAGGAAGGTACTTGTACGACCGAACATAGGGCCAATCGAAATCCTCTTTAGCCGCAAACCCAATACCACCTTCTTCGTCCTCTGTCCACTTTTCGCGTTTCCATTCCAGGTCGGTCTCATCCTCGCGGCGCAGCCGAGACTGTGCAAAGTCAACCATTACCACCGACCGATCCGGCTTCACAATAAAGTTGCCTAGACGCACGTCGGTGTTCAGCACGCCCAAGTCACCATAAGTGTGAACAATACGTATTGCGTCGCGAAGTACAGTGTCCAGGTCAGGCGAGGCGGGGTCGATATTATCGAGGCTGATTCCAGGTACGAACTCGAGAAGGACGCCTCGCACAGGTGGGTTCAAGTCAGGTATGGACAAGCCGTCGATAAATTGGGTAGCGCCATAAAAGACCGGGATGTCGTGACCCTGAAGGCTCGTAAGACGCTTGTAGGCAGCGCACTCGGACTCGAAGTATGGATCCATGATGAAACTGACGAAATGCTCGAATATTTCGGGAGGGCATGTCTTCATTCCACCAGTGCCAGCGTCGTCAACCGCACGACCAATCGCATAGAATCCTTCGGGGGCTTTTCCAGAAGCAACATATCGTTGATAAAGCGCCTCGGACCCACATGTAGGTGGTTTCCCCTTAAGTTGCTCTCGAAGCGAGAGGGCGAAGCGTCGGTCGTAAACTTTGAGGATGAGCTCAGGAGGGAGATTGGCAGACTGACGCGCATCGCCCGGTGTAACAGAGTCTAGTGATATCTTCATCACGGGCGAAATGGTAAATGGAGAATAAGTTTCCACTACGGTCACTTGCACCTCGTATGACGCTCCGGTGGGAGAGGAGACACGGAGACGAAATGTCGACCCTAGAGTATATGGGCATCTGTGACCAGGTTATCCAAAGTGCCGTGGCATGGCACGGGTTTTGTACTGACTGCAATGGTGTTGCTTCGGTCGTGGCCATGGCTGAAGCTGGGCGGGGGGTAGACAGTAAAACTATGGCGGAGTAGCAATGTATGTTTAGTTTGCAATAGCGTTATACAAGTAGACAGGGCAGTGGACAAAAACAGGGGCAAGTAATGTCGAGCTGCAAATGTCGCGAATTAGCACGGCATCGACCTTGAACCTTCTCTCGTCGCACTTGCTTCTGGTTACTTCATCTCTTACATCGCGCTCCACGACCTTGCGTTCCACTCTAACTGCGGCGTCCTAGGGTCAAACTATCCCTAGCGAGTCTAGCCCGCACCATCAGCTGCAGATTTTCAAACCACGCAGTGCCTGACCTGTGGCCCCATATGTGGAAGTGGGGTAATAACAGGAGCCACGGACGTTGATAATAATTTATTCCACGAATAACCGCCAGGAAAATCGCCACACGAGACTGAAAGACAAGTTCAGCAGAAATGGCCTTGGGTTGGCCGCCTACCACGTGACCACTGGAGGTAAATTAATTACCCCCTTAAAATTCCAACGCTCCGAACGCTCCGAACATACAGAATCCCCTGAATGCCCCGAATGCTTAATGTTTTGAGGGCTTAGTTGTACATTTCGACACCTATTGCTCTACCCTATACTCTTACTGGTTTTGTTACATGATGCTGTACTCGTACACCAGGTTCGCTTACGAAGACTCCGGCACTCTGAACATTTGGAGCATTTAGCGCATTCGGGGCGTTCGGAACCTAATTGTGAGGAGGCGTAATGTTGGAATGCATCACCATCGGCTGAACGCTGCGTCATAAATACCTATATCGCACTGAAGGCCACTTGCTTTATATCACCAATTCACCAAGTAGATGAACATGCCAAGACAATCACGGTTCACATCGACCCGAGAGAGCGGATAAAATTCATCCACCTGGTGTGTTCCAACCATTCCAGCACTTATTCGTGAATGAAGGACATATCTACACTCGCCTCTTCAGGACATCAGACGCATATATGCAGGTGCCGGCTGCAAGCACATGCTCCCTCTCGTAGCTGGGGTAATGGCCACAGCTTCAACTCCTAAGCTGCGCCATTCACCCGGAGTAAGTCCCATTCATGAGCACTCATGAGCACTCGCGAGCGTTCCCAAGCACGGGTCATGTGCTCCGGCAAGCTCGTGATCGCTCGTGAGCCCCGGCGGATTTGGCCGAGTGCATTTGTCGTGAACCACCCCCTGAACTCGAGACTAATGTCATCCCCATAGTCCCTACCTAATGTAAGTAAAGTAATATGAGAAGTTGCTCAAGTCCCAGAGGCTTCGCCCAATCGCACGCAGGATGGCTGGGTTGAGGTAAGCGTATACCTGGCGTTGGTTAACCCAGACAAGGACGTTCCATAGAGGTACATGGTGAAGGCAGAAGCATCTTAACGTGCAGTGAGACAATGTATTATCAAAGTGACGCTTTACTAGATTGCCAGATCACGTTTGCTCACTCAGTTGGTGTATAAGAGGTAAAGCACCAACGTATGCAGACGAACACCGAAAGACAATTTGGGAAATTACATTATTAAACCATGGATTGCAACGTTAACAATCATCCATAGGTGGAGGAAGATACTTGTACGACCGAACATAGGGCCAATCGAAATCCTTTTTAGCCGCAAACCCAATACAACCTTCTTCGTCCTCTCCCCACTTTTCGCATTTCCATTCCAGATCGGTCTCATCCTCGCGGCGCAGCCGAGACTGTGCAAAGTCAACCATTACCACCGACCGATCCGGCTTCACAATGAAGTTGCCTAGACGCACGTCGGCGTTCAGTACGCCCAAGTCACCATAAGCGTGAACAATACGTATCGCGTCGCGAAGTACAGCGTCCAGGTCGGGCGAGGTGTGGTCGATGTTCTCGAGGATGACTCCAGGTACGAACTCGAGAAGGACGCCTCGCACAGGTGGGTTCAAGTCAGGTATGGACAAGCCGTCGATAAATTGGGTAGCGCC
>WSTK01000135.1:0-25182 GCA_019616945.1 Ceratobasidium sp. 414 | reverse complement strand
TACGAACTCGAGAAGGACGCCTCGCACAGGTGGGTTCAAGTCAGGTATGGACAAGCCGTCGATAAATTGGGTAGCGCCGTAAAAGACTGGGATGTCGTGACCCTGAAGGCTCGTAAGACGCTTGTAGGCAGCGCACTCAGACCCGAAGTATGGGTCCATGATGGAACTGGCGTAATGCTCGAATATTTCGGGAGGGCAAGTCTCCAGTCCACCAGTGCAAGCGTCGTCAACCGCACGACCAATCGCATGGTATCCTTCGGGGGCTTTTCCAGAAGCAACATATCGTTGATAAAGCGCCTCGGACTCATATGTAGGTGGTTTCCCCCCGAGTTGCTCTCGAAGCGCGAGGGCGAAGCGTCGGTCGTAGATTTTGAGGATGAGCTCGGGAGGGAGATTGGCAGATTGATGCGCATCGCCCGGTGTAACAGAGTCTAGTGATATCTTCATCACGGGCGAAATGGTAAATGGGGCATACGTTTTCACCACGGTCACTTGCACCTCATGCGACGCTCCTGTGGGGAGGGAGACACGGAGACGAAATTTGGCTCCTGGAACGTATGGGCATCTGTGAACAAGTTAGCCAAAGTGCCGTAACACGGCACGAGTGTTGTACTGACGGCAATGGTGTTGCTTCGGTCGTGGCCATGGCTGAAGCTGAGCGGAGGATAGACCGTAAAACGATGACGGAGTAGCAACGTATGTCTGGCTCACGAGAGTGCTATACAAGTAGACAATATAGTAGACAAAAACAGGGGCAAGTAATGTCGAGCTGCAAATGTCGCAAACTGGCACCACGGTTGTAGCCAGGTCAGGCAATGCGTAGTTTGAAAATCTGCAGCTGATAGTGCAGGCTAGACTCGCCGAGGGTAGTGTGACCCTATGACACCGCAGTTAGAGTGGAACGCGCAAGGTCGTGGAGCGCGATGTAAGAGATGAAGTAACCAGAAGTAAGTACGACGAGAGAATGTTCAAGGTCGATGCCGAAGTGAGGAAGAACAAGGGCCACGGAAGTTGATAATAATTTATCCCACGAATAACCGCCAGGAAAATCGGCACACGAGACTGAAGGACGAGTTCAGCAGAGGTGGTCAAAGACACTCTTGGGTTGGCCGCCTACCACGTGATCACTGGAGATAAATTAATTGAAACGCCCACCTAAGAGGGTACATAGAGAAACAACGGATAACGATCATCATAAGAGTGCAGGCCATCAAAGAAAATGAGTCGGCGAAGCGGAGGCGATGGCTTGTACGAGTAAAAACGCTCACTTGGCGGGTTTTACACCCTCCCAGATTGATTTACAAGCTCACAATGACGCGTAGGTCCCGTTCCTTTGCGTCGTCGAATCCGGGTCCAGATCGACACGAGCGTCGCCCCTACCTATGCTAGAATATGTACCGCGCTGACGAAAGTGTCTGGTACCTTGGGGTATAGACGGCCTGTGGATAAAATATTACGGGTGGAGTGCTAAAGGCGACAGTTAGAAGCCGCGAGAACTGGGCCGCTGAAGCGCATATAGCCAACTTATCTTCGTGACACTTTTCCCGAAGCGATGCTGTTCCGTATAGAATAGGGCGGTACCTGGCGCCCCTCGTCTACGAACGACTAAAATGGGCTTAATGGACGAGACTTGAGTCTCGTGAGTCACGGATTGTGACACATACTACCACTCCCCCTGCCCAGTGTTGGCTAGGTTAAACACCCGTGCAGCCCTCTCCCCACTAACATAAGACTGGAAATACTCACTTTAAGTCTTGTCGATTGGGTTTCTCGACACCACCCCGTCCTCTCCAACAATGGCCGACACACCCCGCCGTCACAAAGGGCTGCATAGTTCTCCTGGTGGTTTCCCTCTCCTCCTCGGACACTGTCGCAATATGAGACTCGGATCCGATCGACCGTGAGTACGCAATTAACAATAGCAGGGAATAGTTTTCTTGTCGCCTTCGTCATTGGGCAACTGTTCGGCTCAATGTTGGCGCTGGGCCGAATTATTCCCGCCCGCCCAGTTGCTCTGAGATGCTCCCCAAGGATTTAATCGACCAGCAATAATACTTAAAGGCGTAGAAGTAAGCACCACAAAAGAGTTGAAATTAGGTGGGTGGCCGGGTACCAGCAATAAAAGAACTTCCCAGCGGGGAGTCGAACCCCGGTTGCGTGCGTGACAGGCACGAGTCTTGACCGTTGGACCACTGAGAACTTGCTATGCTATTCCGTGAAAAGCACTATAATGATTCGTGGATGGCCACAATGTCTGCTTTTCAGCCTAGAATCTGCGCTCCTCACGTAAATCACAACCGCAAAAAAAAACGCAACAAATAAAGGCGACCACACGTAAAATACATTAACATAGATACACATTCCCACACACCCCAGTCAACAGCAACAAGTACAGTTACAGCAACCATTACCATTATAAAACAGCGCAGAGATAATAGCCAGCCAGTCAAATATAGAGTCGATATCGCACCCTTCCTTCACTTCCTGGGTTCCAAAAATGTAAAATGTAAAAAGGGAATAATGAGAATGTGTTTGTCCGTTCAGATGCAAGACGCGGCTTTGGCCCAGCAAAACGCGACGCCTTTTTGGGTATCTCCGGTTCCTGTCGTCTGTCATGTACCAAGATCCAAGCTCTTGACTCCGTTCCCGGCACCGTCCACCTCGCGCTCGCGCTCACGCTCTTCCCGGCTCCCGTTCCCGTTGACGCCAAGCCCAAGTCCTCGGACGGGTCGCAGAATGGGCGACGAAGTAATGGGCGAGCCGTACAGCATCATTGGGGCGTAGCCCGGGGTATATGCGCTAGGCGTGGGCGTATGGCATCCGGTCCGAGGGTGCGGGATCGCAATAGGCGGTGAAGGCGCGAGCGCACTAGGCGTGGGACGCGGAGCTGCGGTCGTGATGGGCGAACGCGGGACAATGCCGGGTGGGAGGGCGTATGGGTTTGGTGTGGCGTTGGAGAAAGAGGTAGGGGAGATGCCGCGGGCGCGTTTTTGCGGATAGGGTTCGTAGCGCTCGTCGACTGGGATAAGCGTCAGTTGGAAAGCTCAGGTGGCGGGAGAGGGACTGACGTTTCCGTTTCCCAATTCGGGAAGGGGCGACGGTTGGAGGCGGGGTTTGCCGCCATCCTTTCATGGAGAACAGCGAGCCGAGAACGGGCGGCGAGCCATACGAGCCCTGCAGAGAGTCAGACCACATCACGGAGGGACAGGCACGACTCACCATGTCAACGTCCATCCTCGCCGGACTATCAAGTATATCATCCATTGTAAACTCATCTGCGCCTTGTAAAGTTGCGCTGCGAGTAGGGAGCGCCTCGTTTGAGCCAGATGCAGCAGGTCCAGCAGCGCCCAAGTCGTCGTCGTCATCGTCGCTTTCCACCGCCTCATCCTCGTCCAGATATACTTCCGGGAACCGGCCGCGGTCTCGCCGGCGCGGATGGGGCGTCCGGACGAGGGCACCCGGGAGATCCGCGTTGGAGGCGAGCAGTCGCTGGAACGACGCCTCTGACTTGAGCTCAGAGTCGGCGGGGTTAGCAACCTCCGATTGGATAGATAGCAGGCGGGGGAGCTTGAACTTGGGCGGTGTTAGCGGGCAATCAGTAGCTACACGAGCGTACACACCTGGGTGCCAGCGGAATGCGTGCGCCGATGAAGAACGCCAGGGCGCGACGGGGGCGTGCTAGGCGAGCGTGGGCGCGGGTCGAGCACCATCTGGGGCGGTGTGCCTGAGCCAGAGTGGTTGCTGCTCTTGGGGCGGGCCGCCGATTTGGACCGGCCGCGACGGAGGCGTGTGTCGTCGAACGCTGGCCCAAAGGTGGTTGCCGCGAGCGGGCTCTGGGGCGCGCTGCCTGGCGTCGCCCCGAAGATCGGCCCGCCCTTGCTGCCTAGTCCGAGCAGGCTGGGCCGGCGCAGCTTGCGGAGCTGCGAGAATGCCCCACCAGTGGTCACAAACGGGCCAGGGCCAGCGAGCGTGGCGATCGGGTCGTCCATGAACATCAGCGGGGATGATGGCGAGGGCGGTGCAGAGCGTGGTGTGTGAGCAAGCGCAAAGTCGGCGAGCGATGACGGGAGCATGGTGCGGGGCGAGGCAAACGACGAGGACGAGCTCCCCGACGTCGACGCGGAGGTGCGTTCGTCTGTCTGCATCTCGAGGTCGCAGCCTGGGGTGGGTGTAGTTGCGCGACTAGACGTTTCCATATGATGGTTTATTTTGTAGTTTGCGGGAATTAGATTAACTTGGATCCTGGCTTAGACCCTGTCGCTTTGTGTCTGGCTGTCTCCACTTCAAGTACATCTCGCTACAAGCCGTCCCAAAGCCACGCCCACGCCCCGCCAACTCAGCAAAAAGGGGTCGAATCCACTCGACTAGCTCCGCCAAAAACACTGCTAAGACTGCGGGTTTTTTATTTCTCAAAAAAGAAATTTCATCCATGAAGGGTCGATGGTCGGACACAGCAACCCACCCCATCGGCATTTTTTAAATAAATAAAACCCTACAAATCCGGCAGCCTCTCAATCGCATACCGTCTCCTCACAATGTACATCAACGGCACCCCAGGAACCTATACCCAAAAAATCCAGACAAAAGGATTTCAGTCGCAAAAAAAACTCAGTCACGTCCGGCTACTAAACCCACCTTGCGAATCCGCCTCCTCAATTCCCGGTCGCATGTCGCCACGATGTAGCACTTGTTCGCCGTCACGCGATGCACAAGGCAGTCGTCCGCGTACGTTCCCTCATGCGAGCACGGCAGCCTCTCGAACCGCGGGTCCCGGGCCACCCGGAGCGCGATGCGGTACTTGGGGCCGAGCTTTTCCAGTTCAGCGATCACGCAGTCGGTCACGCAGGGGATGCCTGCCAGAGCGGATTCGTGCCATGTGTCGGGTGTCGGTACGTGCCGTGGTCAGGTGGGTCTCGACCAGGAAAGCTCACAGACTCACACTTGGCATACAGGCAGTCCATCATGCCCTGCACGAGCTCTAGCTTATTCTGCAGGCTAAAGTTGATAAAGTTGGTGTCTATGAGCACCCGGTACGGCGGCGCCAGAGCAGTGTTGTGCGCAAAGAACAGGGACGACGCTGTTTGTGGCCTGGCACGACATGAGTTCTGGTCGGAAGCTGCTCGACGGGGACGCACTTACAGCCGACGAACAGCCGCCTCCTTCTCCTTCTGCTCCTTCTGCTTCTGCTTTAACTGATTCTCCTTCCTGTTCCCATTTAGTTTCGTCCGCTATTCCCAGAGAGCTAAAGCAAGCTCACAGCCGAATGTCATTCGGGTTCAGCATGCGCTTCACCGTCGCAAACTTGCGTGTCGCTTTGGCTTTGCCCTGAGATTCGGTTCAGCTTCATTAGCACGCAGCTTGCGTTTAATGGGTCATACATGCCATGGTTGTGGTGGTCAGTCGTGGGTGCCGCTCACAAAATTGGGTAACGTAATCATATCAAATCCCATTAGTCACAAGACCCCAAAACCCCACAAAAACGAAGACAGGAAATTGTAAAGTAGATTTCTAAACGACAGGTATGTACTATTTGTACAACAACACACCAGCAGAAAAAGAGTTCATTCAGACGGGTAATCGTCCACGTAAATCAAATCGTTGCGACCAGCACATTATCCTCTGTAGGTACCCCGCCCAGCAAAGTTCGACTCGCTTGGTGCATGCCCGCCCAGGCCTGGTGCCTCTCCGCTTCCCTGCCTCGACATGCTCGGCGCCTGTACCGGGCTCTGGTGCGAATAGCTCGGCGGTAGAGACCACTGCGACCCCGCATGCAATTCTTGCCTGTACATTGTCGGTGTCATCCTTCCCGCGCCGGCACCCACCACACCCGTACCCAGATCCACCTCGTTCGCGAGCCTCGATCCAGGTCGCGACGGGATATCTGAATGGGCTCGGTTCATCCCCGACCGGTTCAATAGCGGGAGCTGGTCGGTCGAATCCATCCTCGCCAGCTCAATATCAGAGCCGTTCGAGGCCGACGGGCCGTGTGTCATGTACCGATCGTACCCAGACGGCCGGCTCGAATAGAACCCGGCCTTTTGCTGAGAGATCGAAGCAGCGTCGTCGAGCATTGCGGTTGAAGCCATGCTGCGGGCATCCCAGTCGAGTTCACCCCGGTCACGTTGGTAAAGCGTGGTGTCCATTTCGAGGTCATGTTGCGCGACAGAGGCGAATTTGAGACCACCTGGAGCGGGCATTAATATCGTAATGAGGGGAAAAGTAACCGAGCCGACTGACTGGGTAAAACGGATACAGCCATGTTCTTGCCGCCATACTCTTCCATCCTGGTTTGTTCCTTGGCAACTCTGCCCTGGTACACCTGCTCCAACAGATGAGTCATGTTGCTATGAACCATAGGTGTAAACAGTTCCGTATGCAGGGCTGCACCAACATCAGCGAAATTGAGCTCGCCGCGCGCCGAGTCCACTTACAAGGATGCCCAAACCGCGACGCCAAGCGCCCACCACTCGCGTCCTGCGTGTGCACCCTGCTACGCGCAATCTCATCCTCTCCAGGTACAAAGTGGCGGAACTGCTTGTCAAACGTGGCGCGCATCCAGATCTTGAAGATTAAAACCATGATGGTGGGCGGGAGTGTCGAGGTCCATACGTAAGATGTCCAGCCACGCTGCAGACCAATGGCTAGGGTTTCGTCAGCACATGACCGCATATCTAGGACCCAACCACCTACTCAAGGTCATCAACAGGTTCATGAAGATCACACTAGCGAGCATGCGGTTCATAACCACGTTCCAAAGACGCTGCGGAAGATAATTAGCGGAGATCTTCGGTAGTTCACGAGTGATCTACGCACCCCACCACTCTCAACCTTTGACACAAATACGAACATGAGCTGGTACTTGTACACTACGCTGGACATCCAGAACACGATGGCAGCTGCGAACCGTGAATTAACACCCGGCCAGTAGACACGTTCTGTTACTCACCTGCGAGGGACACAAGCGGCGCAAGGGGAGCATAGATCAACCCAACAGCTGCCATGAACAAGATGTTGGAACTGCGTATTCAGTTAGTTTTGGCACGTTAACTGAATAGTTCGAAGCAAACTTACTAGTAGACGGCAAAGTCGAACTCGGGAGGCTTGGTCCATTCCCGGATGTCACGCGGAGTACGGCCAAACAAACTGCGCAATCTCGTCAGTCCAACACTCGGCACGGGATGGGGGAAACATACCGAGTCTTGAGGAACACTAGAATCAAACTGACAACTTGCGCCAAATCAAACACAGCCAGGAAACCACGCAAGGGGAAGAATGTGAGCCAATACGAAGACTGTTGGATGTATGTCGCTTGGATACGACCCGGGATTTCTGAAATGCCGGAGTTTAGCAAAAGCAGGGTCACTTGGGTTTGAATACACTCACTGTGCAAGCTCTTCAGCACGGCCGAGATTCCTTGATGCTTCCCAATCTCCAGGATAATCTCTGTGACAGACTCTAAAACCCCGACGCTTCATCAGCTCTCGTTACACTACTAGGATGCTTCAACTCACGGAAAGCAACGCCGAGCAAACTGAAGATGAAGAACTGGGAGATTATCAAAAACGCAAAGTAGCGTGCAACCACCGCACGGTCCAGTCGAGAATGGGTAATTGCGCCCTGGTAAGCTGAGATCTTGCGCATGATGATAGGGAAAAAGAACCCGAAAAGTGCGCTAATCGCTGGGGGCAATACACCTGCACACGGGCATCATGTTAGCTCCAGCTATTCACCACCAGGAGGAAGGAGCGCACCAGAGGCGAGGGAGAATGTCCACGGGCTACTATATGACCACGTGTTCAAAAACGAGACGTACTCAGAGATCGATGTAAGGTTGGCAAGCGCGGAAATGATGAGCAGCGGGATAGTATTGAAGAAACAGACGGCAGCAATGAGGAACCAGCCTGTCAGTCGAGAGCTGGCAAGAGCAGCATCGCCTTTGGCCAAATTCTCCCAAATCTAGTACTAGCGTGAGTAAGGCTATCCCTCTACAGGTTAGAATGCTTACAATGTCCTTGGGATTAGGGGCGAGCGTAATTGTTGTGCCCTTGGGGTGCTTGCCACGGAGCATCTGTGCAACAACGTGCGCATAGGGGACAGCGCCCATCGAAGCAAATCCTAATATCACATGTTAATAACGTGAGCCGCAACACAAGGCAGGAGGCCTTACCGTAGTTCTCAGCCTTCTTGTCGCCGATTAGAGCACGAGCATCCTCGACAGCCCTCTCCATGGCTGCGATCTTGGATCTAAACCGACAGTGAGCTCCAAGTCAAATCACGAACAATACGACGTACGAGTAGTGATCAATGGCGTCCTTTTTGATGCTCCCAAAGCCAAGAAAGCCCCCACTTGAAATGGTGGGCCTCTTCTTCCCCAATTTACCACCCTTGAGATACGAAACCAAGACCTGCTCAAGATCCCGCACGGCTTGGTTATGGTACTCGATCATCTCGGGCAGTCTACCGACTTTGTGGCTGATGTGTACAGCCGTAGTGGGATAAGGGACACGCAGTCCTTCGAACAGGTCGACAAGACCAGGGTCAGACTGCATTTTCTTGGGGACTTGCTGGATTATCAGAGTGCGTGCATAGAACGACTTGAGGTACTCGTCGGACCGGAACCAGCTGTGCCGAAGTTCTACCATCTTCTTCCAATGCCACCAGATCGCCCCCAAGATGATAAACGCTGACAAAAACAATTAGCCATTTATTTAAATGCGAAGGCTGTGCCCCGCCGTGGATCGCTAAACCGGCCGACACTCACTGATCACGTAGATTGCAACCACATGAGCGTAGAGTGCAGTGTCGTGGATGTTTTCGATGGTGAACATACTGAGAGTATTGCGTTTGCCGGATGCGACATTCTTGAGATTGTAAAAGATGTCGACCGGACCCAAACCAAGGCAGCATACTACAGCCACAGCAGTAAAGCTCCAACGTAACAGGCGGAGGAAACCTAGTAATAGAGCTTAGGATTAGGCTTTTGTCGACGGCCGACGAAGAATGGGGGGGGGGGGGGGGGCACTGACGCAGAAATGTCACAGCATCGAGCCCAATCTTGTCCAAGAGTTCAGGCTCCTTGGTATGTATAAGCGGGGAGACCCAAGAAAAGAAACCAGAGCTAATTTTTGGCGGGGCTTTGTTTCCTTCATGGTATTTGACCTTCGGTTCATAAACCACCTATAGTCATACAAGTTAGATCGTCCCAAGGACAGCGCCAAGACACGCACCCTGTTCCTCGGACGGAGGATGTTGAAGGCGAGGATGGTGACAAACTACATCGAGTGAGCCTAAATACCCCGGCATCCTAGCAAAAAAGACTCACTGAGATTCCAGACCAGAGCGCCAAGTTAGATAGCACAGCTTGCGGCCCTACGAGAGAGAGCTTGCTCTCGTAGTCCTTGATGAGTTGGTCGATAGCATCTTGAGAGAGCGACATGGGGGTGCGGGCAAAAGCGAAGGAATATTTGGTGGTGACTGATACAACACGAAACTGTACACGGTTAAGATTTATTTCTTCAAATGCGCCACAGGATATAAATATTCACCTAAGGCTAGACAAGAGGTGAGCGAGTCCGGTCAACGCCCGCAGGACACTCTGACTAACCGTTGAGGGGCCGTAGAGAGCGTTGTGGAATGGCGAGAGCCAAGTAGGTAAGCTCCGACGAGCAAGCAACCAGTGCGAATATGTAGAGAGCGTCAGGAGCGTTGAGAATACAGATCCAACGCGTAACAAGTCGTCGTCGTTGAGAGCCAAGAGTAAGCTTCTATTCAGTTCCATTGTTTCAGCAAAAATCAGGGAAATCAACCGGATTCAGGGATATTCTCGGCACATGACGTAGACAAGTGCAATACAATTTGTTACATAAAACAGAATTCAATGGTCATCTTCGTCTAAACCGGGGCAGTTTTGTTCCAAGTCCTCCTGGTTGTCGTAGCTCGCTCCGCACCAGAAACAATAAAAATATTTCGAGCGCAAGTACTCGACTAGCCCGGCAAGCCGCTCTTGCACCTGACCACAGGGTGGTCAGAAAAAAACTAGGGAACCAACAACGATACCACTCACGTTCTTCTGGAGATGCTCTCTCGCAGCATCCACAGCCTCATCATCAAACTCCGGTTGTTCGTCAACACCGGCCCCATTTTTTGGGGGAGTGCCTGGCTGAAGTGCATCCTTCATTGCGAGCTCCCTTCCTTCCTCGAGCGTCTCCTGAAGTGGCCGCAGACTGTCAGCCTTCATCTGTTCCCTCAGCCTTGCTGCGATGGCCCGGTCAGCCCCAGGCCCGACTCCCTCGTCGAAATCCGAGTCTCCAAGTCGCACACGAGAACCAGGCTTAGGCTCCAAAGAAGTCCCTTCCAACTCGAGCGAAGTGCGAGTGAGAAGATCGTATAGGGCTGGCGGGATTGAAGACGGATCCGTTGGGTTGAGTTGATGTACATTGAACTGGCACCTCTTAGTCTTGGGGCAGCATTCATGTCATTAGAACCGCTTACCTGCACGCCATGAGCCTCGTCCAAGGTGGTACAAGTCCGCAGGGCAGCTCTCAGACGCCCCTCATCGCGCTTCTCCTCATAATCGCCTCTTGCTCGACTTCGGAAGCTTTCATTCCTACTCTTCTCCGCTGCATCTTCCTCTGCTGACATCTTCGCCGCCTTGGAAGCTCCTCCAAGTGGCGGGGACATGGCACGTTTGCCTAGACCAAGGCCCTTGCGACCTTGAATAATAATTCTCAGTGACAGGAGATACGGTGAAATTGCTAGATCGCTTACCAGCCCACATCGCAAGCGGCAAAGGCTCGGTCAAATGCCCCGACTTTAGCTTTTCTTCTGGATCGGCAGCCGCTCTGGGCTTCTCATCGCTTGACCCAGACGGCTCGCCCGGTGGCTTCACTGGCTCTTCCTTCCTCCCCAATGTCTCGCCCGGCTTGAACCCCATCTTCAACATCATGGACATTGCCTTGCTCGCCCCTGTCCCTCCCCCACCGCTCTCCTGTCCCTCTCCGACCTTTGACTCGGCCGCCTTTTCCATTTCCCTCTCAAACAGACTCCTGCTCAGCCCCTCGCGGCGCGCCTCTTCCTCCAGCTCGCGACGCGATTTAATGCGACCCTCAAGGCGCTTGCGCTCCGCCTCACGCTGAGCGACCCGGCGACGTTCAGAATAGCTGGCATTGCTGGTGGTAGGTTTAGGTGCTTCGAGGGAAGCCAGAAACTTGTCAGAAAGGTAGTCATCTTCTTCGTCCGACATGACCCGCAGCTGTAGCAAACTCTAGTCGACCAATACCAAGAGTCGTAGTCAAGAAGGGCTTCCAGCTATAATTGTTCGAGCAGCCAGAATAGTTGAATGTAAGAAATTGAGTCACAGTAAATTGGAGAGGTCAAAACAAGATAGCATGGTCCGAACCGGAGTAACGTTGGCAAAACGCCTGTGATGACGGCCGTGCCGAAAGCGTAGTAGGCAAATGCTGGTGGTGGTTCAGTGCATGCTTCATCAAAGGACACGGCGCTTAGCTACGACGCCCACCAAAAAAGACTGCGTGAAAGGGGAATTGAACCCCTGGCTAATCGAATTGGCTTGATGGCAACGATTAAGGTTACCACTACCCCATTCACGCTTGATATCTCAAGATTCAAAATAATAGACCAGGCCACTCTGGCGACTGCTTTCTTGGATAAACCGATCCTTCTCTGTCCGGGAACCGCCTATCGTCCTCGCCTGCGCCCACACTTGCGCCGCAACTTCTTCTACCTCGTCCCACATGGCTCTCCTCGCGTATCCTATAGCTGTTCTAATTTTGTCTCGGATCGACCGCAATCGTTTCCTTACAGACACACAAGCATTGAGTTCCGATCACGATACGCTCGCTTTCGCCCGCTTTAACACACGTGCCACGAACAATATCCCCGACCGAATGTCTCCCAACGTGCTCACGTCGAATGCTCCACACGATACATGTGTATCGTTCGCTGTAACCGCAGAATCGCGGCGAACTGCTCCCATTCTGAACGGTAACTGCCGCTGCGGAGCAACTACAAAAACCAGGAATGAAGGTAGACTAGCCATTCAGAATACCATTGCCTGAGCGTTCTTTGCCAACTTTCTCCGGCCGCTCTATCATGTTTGCTACATCTGTTGTCTTGCTCGGGCTGTCGGCCGCCGCGGCTGCGTCTCCCCTCATTGGGTTGGACGCACACTCGTTGTTCGCTCGTACCTCCTGCTCCGTCAGTGGTCAAGCATCGTGCCAAAATATTACCGCCCAGAGTAACCTGTGCTGCTTTGAAGCTCCCGGAGTGAGTCCGTGCCCTCTTTAAGCGCTTGCACTTTGCTTATATTTGTTGGGCCAATAGGGGCAACTTTTGCAAACTCAGGTGCGTGCTCTTCGACAAGTTACTCGGCACATACTAACTTTATGCGCAGTTCTGGGACTTCAATCCTAGCACCGGGCCGTCTGACAGCTGGACTATCCACGGTCTATGGGTGAGCACGTCAAGTATTTCATCGACCACACTTTCTGACATTGCTCCCTTAATTTCAGCCCGACCAGTACGTTTGGCTGCCTAAGGTACTAGTATATTAATGCTAACCTACTTCGCAGCTGCGATGGGACCTACGACTCGAACTGCGATCCATCTCGTGAATATACCGACATATCATCGGTCAGTACAAGTTGTGGGCTGTATACCAGGACAAGAAAACTAATGTCTTAGTGCTAGATCTTGACTAATGGTGGTGCCAGCGATATACTAAACTACATGCAAACCTACTGGGTCGATATCAACGGCGATGACGAGACTTTCTGGGAACACGAGTGGGGCAAGCATGGTACATGCATGAGGTAACACAGTCAACTGGTTGATCATATGTCGACGCCTAATTCGCGTTGTAGCACCCTCAAGCCTGCCTGCATCTCCTCTTCTGTCGAGGGCCAAGACGCAATCTACTACTTTACTCGTGTCGTGAATCTTTTCAAGGTATTTTATACTTATCTCTCATGCGTTTGTTGGTTTCGTTAATGCCGGGATTTCAGACGCTCACAACCTACGAATTCTTGGGAGCGGCTGGTATCTACCCGTCTTCGACTGCGACATACACCTTGTCGCAACTTACGTCGGCTGTCAAGGCTAAATGGGCATGTATTTGCCGGTTCATAATTTATTTTTGTGATAGCTCAACAAAAACATAGGGGTTCACGCCAGCTTTTGATTGCACGAGCGGATCTATCAATGCGGTGTCCTATTATTACAACCTGAAGGGATCCCTCATCGATGGTACCCTCGTCCCTATCAGTGAGTAGATTTCTAGGTATAATATCAGTCGTAGTAACGACCTACGTTTAGATGCTCCGAAGGCTGGAACGTGCGGTTCCACCGGTCTCAAATACCCTCTCAAGTCTGGATCAAGCACCCCGACTACGACCGCCACGGGACCCAGTAGTGTAAGCACCCAACAGGCCTGCTTGCTTCCTAATTCCACTAACCGTTCGTTTTGCCTTTTATAGACGAGCACAGCTGTTCCGACCAAGGCGACCATTGTCGGTGTCACCTCTTCCGGAACCAAGACCGGCTGCTTGCTCACTGCCGGTACCTGGTCTGTCCAAACTTGCGCCACTTACACGCTCACGACCGTCTCGGGGGGATTCACTCTTACAACTTCCAAGGGTGCGTGGCATACTGAGACGGTACCAGCTCTGTCTAACATGTACCCTAGGTCTGTGCCAGGTTAGCGGAGGCACGCTCACGTGCGGCAGCACCGTCTCGACTGGGTCTGTCTTTACATCCGTAAGTGTTGCTGACGCGTTACAAGTGCATATATGCTGAATGATTTGCTATAGTCTGGGGGTTTACTTGCCTACAGCGGATCGACGGCATTCACGGGTGACTCTGTCCCAAGCGGCACTACCCAGGTTACGGTTTACACTGGCGCCTCTCATGCGCAGGATATCACTTTCTCTATCGTCTCGTCATGAACGATGGGTCCTATTTTCTTCAAAAGGATGTACTATGTGTACTTATAGCGAAACGATAATTTGAATCCTGAAGGGTATTCTATTGCGAGGGGCTCGGATGAAGCAAAGAGCAGGATTTCACGAGTGAACAGCGACGAGAGTAATAGATACACGATGAGAGTGAAGAGTAAGGAAAATAACGAGGTTGAAACATGGGAGTGAGTCCGAGGAGTGGTATGTAACAGGGCTAGTCCCAAAAGATGAAAAGAAAAGAAGATTTTAGAGTAAATAGTTCGTATGAAGCTCAGCCAGAGTTCACAGATCTAGTGGGAGGCAGGTAGAATTACCACTGCTTGACCCTTTTAATGATGCGGAGCCCGAGCCCCTTCAGTCCAGTCGCGCCCCTCTTACGAGGGCGCGAAATAAACATCGACCCGCTAGACATATTCGCCGTCTCGTTCTCCCGTCGCGTGCGAGCGATCCTGAGGGAATCCACAGGAGGTGGGAGGGTCCTGATGTACCTGGGAACCCGTGCTGGTGTGGCCCCGAGTTTGACATCTGCGCTGCGAGGGAGGCACCACGGTGGGAGGGAGGTGGCATCGGTCGAAGGGGAGTCGATAGATGTGGACGAGCGAGCCGAGGTAGATTCGGAGCAGGTGGTAGATGCGGCGGAGAGCTAAGTAAGGGAGGACAGTGAGCAAGTACTGAAGTCTGTTTAGGCGCGAAATAACTTACTGTATCAGTTCGCACTTCAGAGAGGGAGCCCGATGTAACAGAGTTGCAGATAGCTGAAGACACGAAATGGTGAACATGGGCGTCGGAATCGGAATCGGAGTCGGCATCAGTGTGCTTGTGGACGAAGGTGCAATTGGGGAGCAAGGCAAAAGCCGCTTTGGTGGGGGAGGATCCCAAAGTGATCGTTTTGCGCGACATGGCGGCAGCAATTGCCTTTCGGTGATTGGCCGTCAGGGTTGGTCGAACAATAAATTTAAGAGGAAGCGGAAACTATTGTGTGCGCTTTGTTAGCAACTGAAACCCAAGGAGGCAAATAGCATACACGTACCTGTTCTGGTTCCGCGAGCACGGAGGCGTATCCGTGCATGAGGATCTGATTCAAGAGCTTCGGAGATAGGATAGGGGCCATATCGAGTAGAAGAGATATCCAGCTATCGGAGAGGGGTTTGAAGTGGCAGAGGAGTGAGGTTGGCGAGGCTCGGAACGCTGGGAGGATGATGCTAGAGTGGGTTCCACCGACGAGCTTTAATAGAACTAGAGAGACGGTGCTCAAGCCATCACAACGCCTAGAGGGGCTTGAATAGACCATAAGTGATGAGCGATGGTTGGACCGGCGATGGTTGGCCCAAGTATCGAGGTCAATGCTCCAACTGGCCCTGCTCGCCACCAGACACGTATCCAAGCACAATGGTAGGATCCAACGCCAAACAACTTGCACACAAAGTGAATTAGAGCGCAGATTAAGAGATAGTGTATTTCGCATCCATGGTCCTATGGTTGTCCGTGTGCTCGCCACGGCAAGTTGACCACAACTTCGAAGATGTGTGTTTGTCAACATTTGAAATTTGAAATTTGAAATTTGTCCAGTCACACAGCGCCTAACTTTTGTTTGTCGTTCTTTCCACCACATCCTTTTGCCACCATGTTTTATGTTATCGGACTGGGGCTCTGCGACGAGAAGGACATAACTGTTCGAGGTCTTGAGGTACGAATTATAATACCCAAACTATGTGATATTTCTTAACACTTGGTCAGGCAGTCAAGAAATGCAGTCGTATTTACCTCGAGGCATATACCAGCATCTTGCTCGTGGACAAGGAGAAATTGGTGGGTTTTAGCTTTACCACACGCACTCTCCTCTAATGTGCCAAGTAGGAGGATTTCTACGGGAAGCCTATAATTACAGCATATCGAGAGACCGTCGAAACGGAAAGCGACGAGATCTTGCGCAACGCAAAGGAGGAAGATGTGGCGTTGCTGGTGGTCGGAGATCCGTTTGGGCGAGTCACTCGTATACGTATCCTCGCTTGATTCTGACACTACTCTAAACCAGTGCGACTACACACACGGACATGCTGCTCAGAGCGCGTGAATTGTCCATTCCAACAACTGTGATACACAACGCCTCGATCATGAACGCAGTTGGTGCATGCGGACTACAGCTCTATAACTTTGGTGAGGAATTAGTACGTACAGCTCAACCGATTACGATATTAAGTCCTGGATTCGTTAGGCCAGACAGTCTCTCTGCCGTTTTATACGGATTCCTGGAAGCCAGACTCGTGGTATGACCGAGTGGTCGAGAACGTCGAAAAGGGCATGCATACACTTGTATTACTTGACATCAAAGTCCGAGAACAGAGTGAAGAGAATATGGCCCGGTTAGTGCATCCCTTTTTTTCCACCGTGACTTATGTTAATCTGTCAGGAAAGCGGACGCAAAATCTACGAACCACCACGATACATGAATCCTATCACCGCAGTATCTCAGATCCTAGAATCTGAAGCGATTCGGGCCGAGTCAGTGTCGAGCGAAGAGCCCAAGGCGCACGGATACCTGAAACCCGAGGCCACGCTTGCAATCGCACTTTCTCGAGTAGGATCGCCTGATAAACAACGTATCGTGTGTGGTACTCTCGAGCAGCTCTCTAAACTGGGCGAAGAAGACTTTGGAGAGCCGTTGTTTAGCATGGTGATTGTTGGGAAACGACTGCACGAGTTGGAGGTTCAGTATGCCGAACCATGGGCGGTGGATAAAGCCGAATGGAGGCGCGTTGCAAAGGAAGTGTACGGTGCTCGTTTAGATAACTGAAAAATACACCTCAAAATGAATAATGAGTTGATGCGGCTATGTTTCCAAATCCGGAAAGGCCTGTGTCCATATGGTGCACCCTGAGGTCCCAAGGCACCTCATTGGGCGGCTGCCCTTGTCCATGATCTCACCGCGTCGCAGCTAAGGACTGCGCGATCCGCAGCTAGACATATATTATCGCACGACCCCGCTTGGCACCCCACTCATCCCCCTCCCAACCACCACCCCCGACGATGGTTGTTCTGACCGACTCCCAGCCGGGCTCGCCTACCAAGACGCTCCATACATGGTCTAGCTCGCAGCTTGGCACACCCCAGGCAGGCCCGTCCCGCGCTGGGCCGACCAGTCCTCGGTCTCCGTTGCCGGGAGGTGTAGCGCGATCGCCCGCCGCCGCCGAGTACCAGCCGCCGCCGCCGTATGTGCCTAGTCCGACTGCCCCGTTGTTGCCTGGACCGCCGCAAAAGCCGCGCCCGTCGGTTGCAAAGCGCTTTTTTAGCGCATTCGCCATTGCTGTGATTATACTGATGAGCTTCAACGTACTGGGTCAAATAATTGGTTGGCTCGTAGATGGTCGTGATCCTTATGAATGGGTAAGCGTCCAACACGCAACTTTGCCGAGTCAAGTCTAAAGTATTCATTCGAATTATAGGACAATAACCCCCGCAAAGAGGACGGTGACATCCTGACTTGCCAAAACAGCTGGTCCCCTCCAAAACAAGCTGACGACAGCGATGACCTTCTTCGCTCGGTTGTCGACTCCGAGTTGGCCGGCCAGATTCACATTCCAGCGTACCCTGTGTTCAGCGTGTCCGAATCATTCACGCTTCCTATCAATTCGTCTCTGCACTACCTTCTTGCTCGTGGCTCTGCCTTTTCGGGAGCAGCCATCATCCGCGGAGAGGAAGGAGCCGATCCCAATGTCGTCAAAGTCGATGTCACCGTTCGCTATTCATCTCAACACGCCCTTTCTCGTGCCCGAGTGTGCATGCTCCAGAAGCCCGAGGGAGGCCATGGTATTGGGATCTACGTAAGTCGGGCTTGTTGGCTCTCGTCTGATGACCACTGACCAGCATTATATAGACACCACAAAACCGTATCGAATGGGGCGGCGAGAGTCGAGACAGGCTCTATTTCTTGGTCACAGTCACACTCCCCACCTCGCGAAGTACTCTGCTCAACTTGAACGCATTTGACACGCATTTGCCCAACTTCCGGCACAAGTTTGAGAGGCTGGGCGACCGAGTCCAGTTTGAACACCTCTCCGTGCAGGGCACAAACGCTGTCATCCAAGCCGATTCGTTGTATGTTTCCCAAGGGACGCTCAAAACAACCAACGGAGCGATCAACGGACAGTATAATACCACCGATTCGCTGATTTTGCAGACCACCAACGGCGCTGTTGATGTGGATGTCGGCGTCACGAACGATGATACACACCGCGCGTCGAAGTTGGTCGTCGGAAGCACCAACGGGTACGCTTTCTTGTATGAACCTCATAAACAAGTACTGACATGGCACCTGTCCAGACATGTGGTATCCCGCGTCTCGCTCCTGACCACTCATGATCTACGCCCACAACCCAAAGGCGGGCATTTCTGGGTGCGAACAACCACCACAAACGGCCAGCTTAACGTCAGGTTCCCTACCACTCCCGTCGATTCTCTGCTCGATTTCGAAGGCCGCACGTCCAACAGCCCTGCTGACGTGTCCCTTCATGCGGCTTACGAGGGCTCGTTCTGGATTAAAACGTCTAGCGCCTCGGCTGAAGTTGACAACGAGCACGCACGCGATCCTAGCGGCAAAGGGCGATATCGAACTATTACCACCGTCAAGGGCAGTAAAAGTGAGATCAGGGGAAAGATCTTTTGGGGTTACGAAAAGGACCACGAGGAGGGAGCCGAGACGGGGCGAGCGGTTATCCACACGACTAATGGGTGGGCTCGGCTAAGGTTGCTTTGATTTGTTGGTGTGGTGTGGTTAAACATTCGTTAAGTTGATCTGTACTATATCCGTGTTTGCTTTTTGAGGATTGAGTTTGGTACACAAATGTTAATTGATGTCAACATTTGTCTTGTGATCGTCAAGCAGGCTCTCATTGGCGTCAAGGTATTACTCACGATAGGAATAACATCTAAAATCACATCGCATAGCATTAGATCCCTAAGCCTAACCAGCAGGTAAAGAACTCGAGCGTCATGCTCCCCGCCCGCGACCTCGGCCACCACGAGGCATCCCACCACGCCCACCGCGTGCTGTATAATCAGATGAGTGTAAGCAGCTCAGTCAGTAACTAGTTAACTCACCACCTCTAGGAGGAGGGCCGCCACGGCCACCTAATAACATAGTCAGTTTCCTTGTCCACCGGAACAAATTGCTACGCACCTCGCCCTGGGCCTTGCGCATGTCCCCCGCGCCCACGATTCGCATCACGAGCACGAAGCTGCTCTTCCTTCACAGTATCAAGTAACACGTCCGGAACGCGCAAATACTTGATCTATCCCACCGTTAGACCATTAATCAAGCGTAAAACGAGTCGCACTCACCATACTTCCCCGAATATAACACTCTTTCAACTTCCAAAAGTGGTCCCCCTCTGGACTCGTTTGATAAACTTCTCGCAGCGTGATGTTCATAAATGTGTCGCAGTTGACGAGATGTCCGTTGAACGTCTCGCCGTTTTTGAGCTCGACGAGCTACTTGACTAGGTTAGTGGTAGGGCGGCGTAATAACCGGGATGGTTTGTATGCTTACCATGGGCTTGTTTTGCGCCGCATTTAGGAGAGATAGCGGTAGCTATTTTTGGTCATGTTATATTAGTTCTGACGGAGTAGAGTGAGAAACTCACCATGGTGGTTGTGGTCGAGTGCAGCGCTCTTGCCACCTGGATGACGTAAGCTAAGTGTCACGCGTTTAATTTGGTTTCCTCCACGACTTGATTCTGGACATTCATCGCCTTGGTCAACACATATGCCCAGAAACAATGTCTTCCATCTCAGACGCTCGCGGTTTTCTCTGCCCCGACTTCCCCAAACCACATCGCCTCTGACTCGACCTGCATCGAACCCACAGACCGTTGACTTGAGCCCGGCCGTTCGGTCCCTATACCGAATTCTCCTCCGTGCGACCTCTGCTAGCGTTCTACATCACCCTAATGGGACGCGATGTCTGAGGAATAGGTACAGGCCGATTTTCGAACAATACTTTCAGTTGCACCGATCACAAACACCCCAAAACAAGGTACTCGCCGAGATCCGAGAATGGGACGAACGATGTACGTCTTGGAATAACACAAAGTCGCGCCGTACTCACTTTGAAAAGTGGACAACACCCTCTGTTTATTGCAGAACTCCGCGACCTCCCAGGGGCTTCCCCACCTGCTCACCCGCAATCTGTCCCTGCTGGTGAACGCGCGTTTCAGAGAGCAAGCACACATAATCTACCCCAAATGGGACCCAGGCCGAGGGATGGGCAAGAAGTCACCCCAATCCGAGAATCGAACCACGACTCTTGCAATGCAGCTCGAGCGATGCATGGCGGAGAATCTAGAACTAGCAGAGGGGACGGCGAAAGTTGTTCTAGGTCGGTAAATTCGGGAATATGGACATTTCATCTGCCTCTAGTATCACCCAGCTTTATCCGCGGCAGCCAAGCCGTTCTATTAATAAGCGACTCCATTCATCAAGGCCCATCAGTCAGCAATACTGGGCGGATCGCCTATCTTAGCTTCTTTTAGCGATTGTCGCTGCTGTGCACAGCTGCGGCACAAGTCCGACTGCGCCATCCCACATGCTTCGCAGGCACACACCTCGTCGTTTGTGCAAGTCTTGAACATAGTTTCGCCCGCGAGGACATCACGAGTTGTTCACCCCGCGATCGAGTCAGCGCTTTCCCACAGCGGAGCCGCCGATTGTGACTCGCCAGTGGTGACCGCATGGTGCACGGGCCCTGAAAGGACAGACGAACAACAGACTCGACCGAAACAGCCGTTAACTGAGCGGCGTGCTGGGCGCCATAAAATAGCCGTTGGCAGCGTCAAAATGACCATAATCGTTGAGCCCATCCCCCCTTGAGTCCAACAACGCTCTGCCGAAGAATGCCCCGGCCAAACCAGCATCTCCATGTGCCGCCCACATATGCAGCGTCGCTCAATTCGGATTTCAGCACATCAGACGTGGTCAGCTCATCGGTTCCACAATACTCGCGTTCTGCCTCACCCAACGAGCGTGTGCTTGCTGGGCATCCGGTTCGAACGTTCAGCGCGCTCAGCGCACGAGATTTACCCTCCCGGTTTGAATTCGCTACACAGCATGCAACCTTGGACTTGGGTGAACGAAACTGGTATTGCCCGCTACCGTGCTACGGGTACATGGGCGCGATAGAGGGAACGATACGCGTACACCAGATTGAGACTGTTTCAAAGGTTGAAATCTCGGTACGAGTACCGCTCGCTCAATACCCCACTGCTCCTTCTCACATACCTGGATAGCTCATTGGTGAAGTCAATACCGTTGTTTCTGAGCAGGCAGTTCCATCTCAAGGCGCATCCAAGCGCTTTCTCAAGCACAAACTAACAGTATGGGACGCGTCATCCTCTGGCGCAAGTGCTCAGCAATCGAGTCACGCCTTTGCCATATCGTTCCCCGACCAGTCTAATAATCCCAATACCATGTCGCTTCCTCCCTCTTGTCGGTTTGTTACAAGCGCATCATCGGCGCGGATCCAATATACAGTACAAGTTGATTTGTTCAGGAAGGGTCTGAGGAGACATAAACGGTACGCGGACATGAACCTTCTAGCATGTATAGCACAAGCTAAGCGTGTTGAAGATTCGAAGTTGAAGTCCTGTACCTCCCTAAGTCTTTCGCACCCGCTCTACAAGTTCGCCCGATGCATGTAGACACAAAAGGCTCTGAAATGTGGACACGCCATGCGCTTATGCCGGCCCAACCTTTCAGTAGTGGCACCTCTTTGAGCCACCAAGGTTTCCGACAGATGGTAGTCGAGGTGCGTAATAGTTTAGTCTGAAAGCAGACATGCTGATGATCCACTCGTGTTCCGCTCTAGCTATTCCTCCCGTTTCAAAATACCATCTCAGCAACCTCGATCCTGCCATATACTATGCGCATACACTCGGCCTCGTCGGCTACGTCTGGCGCTTCTCACAATCCAGCATCTCTCGCACTCGTAGAAATTAACATCCAACTCGTCAAATCCACCATCGTCATGGTTCACGGACTCCGAAAGCGGAAAGATGTGGTGCTAGCGACCGGCGTTACCTCTTCGGACTATCAAGGCGTAACTGACGTGGGGGAACCTATCTCGAGCTCGACCCCTATGGACGGGGTCCGCGTTGTAAACGGAAGCGTGGAGATAGGCGGGCGGAGCGGTTCTGAGCTGTCTTGGGAATTCCCAGACTTTGTCGAGGTCAAGGTGTGTTTCGGTGTTCATGATTTTCCGAGACTGTCAGCTCATGCAGTTGTTGCGACTAAATAGTACTGCCTACTCGTTTCAGCCAAACCTCCCAGCAACATGCGAGCTTTGGAAGGGGCATTTCCTACTTTTCAGGCTGCTATCGATATCGTTATGAAAACCCATAGCAGGCAGGAAGAACTGTATAGCGATGAGGATGTGGACACAGATCCGTCTGTCGGACTGTTCGGTGCAGCGTTGCACGATGGTAGAGGTATGCAGTAATTTGTGTGCTCGTATGTTTTTGTCTCTTTGTTCTAGTTTTGTTGATAGAATTCAACCGCCACATGGGCTGTTGTGAGAGTTTCAAGGTTTAATCGTAATAAGAGTACATAGTTCGGAGCTCCCCGTTTGCGTGTTGATCGTGTTCGAGGCGGGATCGCACGGGGGTGGGTAGTTCAATGGCGGTACCGCGGGTGGATGTTTTGGACTCGTGAGACCCCGGAGAACATCAGTCAGATACGGATACATTCATAACGCTCCCCCCCCCCCCCCTCCAGTGTACACAAAGGTTCAGGCTGGATGCCAAGCCCAAACGGGGGGGCGAGCGCCATTTCTGTGCAACTTGAACGCTGGGGTTCAGCGCCCGAGCTTGGTTCTGATGACTTTTTGGGGGGATAACCATATCCTTGTATGATTCTGCCGTGCACAAAGAAAGGTTTCAAATCGTCCTGTAATTGTGAATAGAATTTTATGTATGTACGATTGGAAAATATTACAGGGACATGTTGGCAACTGATGACCACGAACTGCCATGCATGAACTTGGCAAAGTTCATGACCAATCGGCGACGTGACGGCACAGCAGATATACAGATCGACGAGTCGTCGATCCTTCGCAAGTCTGGAGGGAGCCAAAGAAACAATCCGCCGTCTGATGTGGTGACCCAACCGTTTGACTTGCAATGTCGTGCAAGCAGAGAACTCGTCGATACCAGTTCAGAGTCAGCACAACTCGAAGTAACTGGTACCCGAGTGCCTAGAAGGTGTGATCTAATGAACTGCTGATAGGAGAAAAGCAAACGAGTGGACGTACCTGGCAGGAAACGCGGAGTCTGCGAACTTGCCTTGGCACATGTGTTTATATCCCAGACCCGTATTGTGCAGTCGCCCGACCCCGAGACGATGCGGCGGCTGTCAGGTGAGAACGCCGCCGAACGTATGAGTTGGCCAAAGAAAGAATTAGATAGGTGGCCACACAGCGGCTCTAGCAGTGGAACGGCGGCTGCTGCGTCCCATACCTGCATTGCACCAGCCCACGAGCCAGATACTATATGACGGCTATCGGGCGAGAATGCAACAGGGAGCGGATGGCCTGCAGAGTCGTGCAACTGCTCGAGAAGTACGGCACCCGTTTCCGCATCCCACACCCGCACCACTTTCTGCCCGGATTGAAGAATCGTGGCATTTGAAGAGAGGGAGACAATGCGACGGCCGTCGGATGAGAACGCAACAGACCACACCGGATCTGGATGACCTCGCAGCGGCCCGAGAAACACAGCACCAGTCTTTGCATCCCAGATCCGCAGTGTCTTGTCGTTAGAGCCAGAAGCAATGCGATGTCCGTCGGGCGAGAATGCCACCGAGTTCACACCACCAGAATGGCCCTGCAGTGGCTCGAGCAGTGCGACACCCGTCTCTGCGTCCCACACTCGGATTGTCTTGTCGTGGGAGCCCGAGATGACACGATGACCGTCGGGTGAGAACGCCACGGAGCTCACAGTACCCGAATGACCGTGGAGTTCGAGTAGCCCAACGCCAGTCTCTGCATCCCAAGTCCGTAGTGTCTTGTCTTTGGAGCCAGAGGCGATGCGATATCCATCAGGTGAGAAGGCGACAGAGTACACCCCGCCAGAATGGCCTAGCAGAGGCTCGAGCAGCGCATCACCAGTCTCTGCATTCCACACTCGCACAGTCTCGTCCTCGGATCCAGAGACGACCCGGTGGCCATTGGGAGAAAACGCAACAGATCGCACACCACTCGAGTGACCTTGTGGGAACTTGGACTGCACATTCCCCGTCCCTGCATCCCATATTCGCAATGTCTGGTCACGAGAGCCTGACACTATGCGACGGCCGTCGGGCGAGGGAGCGACAGCATGCACCCAGTTGGAGTGACCCAGCAGCTTGGCCAGCTCGGTGCCTGTTTCTGCATTCCAGATCCGGACCGTGTTATCGGAAGCGCCAGAGAAGATCAGACGACAATCGGGCGAGAACGCAACAGAAAACACCGCGCCAGAATGACCTCGGAGTGGTCGTAGCAGCGCAGCTCCGGTCTCTGCATCCCAGATCCGTATGGTCATGTCATAGGAGCCCGAGACTATGCGACCTCCATCGGGTGAGAATGCGACGGAATTTACTGGACCCGAGTGGCCACGCAAAGGTTCAAGCAATGCGGCGCCTGTGTCTGCATCCCACATTCGCACCATCTTGTCGTGGGAGCCAGAAACAATGCGATGGCCGCCAGGCGAGAACGCAACGGACGCCACGCCACTCGAGTGACCTCGGAGGATAAGTAATTCAACACCTGTTTCTGCGTCCCAGACCCGCACCGTCCCGTCGTTAGAGTCAGAAGCGATGCGGGATCCGCCAGATGAAAATACGACCGAGAGCACGTAGCCAGAATGACCCCGCAGCGGTTCGAGCAGCGCAACTCCTGTCTCTGCATCCCACACTCGGACTGTCTCGTCCAAGGAGCCAGAGACAATGCGACGACTGTCAGGGGAGAATGCCACAGACAATACCCGATCCGAATGACCTTGCATTGGCTCGAACAGCGCAACACCTGTCTCTGCATCCCACACTCGCACCGTGCCATCGTCAGAGTCAGTTGCGATCCGACGACCGTCGGAAGAGAACACAACGGCGCAGATTTCACTCCCAGCCCATATGGTTCGTAGGCATGGTGTCCATTCCTGCTCCGCGCCTTCAGTGATAGCGAACGTGT
>WSTK01000134.1:0-65517 GCA_019616945.1 Ceratobasidium sp. 414 | reverse complement strand
CCTCGACAGACTTTGTAGTTAATTTTTTGGTTCTCAGCCTCGTCGTGAATATAGAAAAACAGGTCGTTTTTTCCTAATGTACTGAAAATTTGAGAATCCGACCCAAATTTCAGGACAACGGCCCCCCACAGTGCTTTCCCTATGACGAGTATCCCTTCAAGGGACTCCTCAGTCAGCTCCCCGGCCATGAGCTCCTCTACCACCTCTCCATTCTCGCCTATGGCCTTCCATAGATAGTGAAACGCTGTATGGGCCGGACAACCGCCAGGACCCTCTTTTAGGTCCTTCGGGGCGATGTTGGGGTGGTTCCCCTTGAAGTCCCAGAAGCGGGCATTCTGGGTGTTCCAACCCCCTTGTCGCTCTTTGCTCACTGTGAGAGCGTGGATGTGGAGGGGGTGGGCCGGGTTGTACCCTGATTTGTTGGGGTCGTGTCGCTCGACCACCTGCCAGTGGTTTGGTCTGCCCCTGCAGAACACCTCGTACTGGGCTACCAGTCCCCCCGTCGGCTCTTCTCGTAACGCACTCCATGTGAGGAGCACTGCGTGGGTTCAGACTCGGAGGGTGCCTCCTTCTTCATTCGAGGTTGGCTCGATGGACTCTCATACCGTCGGCATAGGCTGCAAATAGCTTGGCCTTGGGGGTGGGGTTGGAGCCCAGGGCCCCGGCGATGGCAAGTCCCACCTCTGCGATCCTTCATTTCCTCCCTTTGGCAGTGTCCCCTCTCCGGTTCCAGTTGATGAGTAAGGCATCTTCGTTTTGGGGTTTATCAGATGTGGAGGGCATGGGTGTGTCTTTTTGTTCCCTTACTTTGTGTTCTTTTATCTGTTAGTTTGTTGTTTTCTTGTGGTGCTAGGTCACATCATGACACACCTCCGAGGGGTGCCCTTCCTTCACTCGTCGGTGGCTGCCTGATCCTTGCTGCGCTCGGGGCGTCCACCTTCCTCGACTTCGGTCAGTGCCCCCTCTCCGACCCCTCCAGTATAATGATAACCATAGACAATCATGTGACTTAGGCTGGTCACATGTCCAGGTTTGTTTATTTGTTTGTTCCTGCTGTCTCTGGTCACGTGACCTGGTTTTGTCACGTGTTCTGGGTTTGTTTACTTGTTTGTTCATGTCGCGCTATTCTGCTGTTTATATATAGTAGTTGGTGCACAGGGTGGTTCCCATCTGTACTAGATTTCAGATGCGTGTCATTACTCTCAACTATGATCCTCTTAACTGCACCTGCTGGTCGGTGCTGGCTGAGGAATGCTGTCCCTACTGTGTCACTGTCTGTGACGCCACTTTGGCTGATTTTGAGGCCGGGGTTGGTCAGTGGAGGATGGCTGGGGTGTCTGGTGAGTGAAAATTTCCTAGGTTACTCCCCCCCTTTCCAGGCTGACGTCCCAGCAGCTGGGGAGGAGTCCCTGGGGGATGAGGAACATGCTGCGGCGGTGGCGCAGTACTTTGAGGAGGGGAGGCCCCCTTCCCCCGTACCGATTCCAGGGTCCCCCAACCCCTTCCTTGTCCACGACCCTCCAGGGTTGCACAACTTCATGGCTGACTTAGGGCTGGAGCTCCCGATCTGTGCAGGGGTTAGTTCGACATCAGGGGCGGCTAAGTGCGGGCGGAAGGCAGGAGGGCATGGGTCTCACCTGTACCGCCATTCAGGCAACAGCAGTAAAAAGGGAAATTAGAATGTATTAGGTTTTCTATGTGAATTTATATTCCGGTGTCCCCCCCCCCTTCCCAGGACTGAGTTTGGCAAGGATTCAGTCCACCTCCTCAGCCTGGGGCTGAGCGTCCATCACGATCTCCCCTTGGTCGCCAGTCAGGAACGTGTTTAGTGCCTCCTTCAAGGCCTTGGTTCCACCGGCCTCCCACTCTCCCCACCCATCCACCTCATATCCATCCCTGGCTTCGGCCACGGACAATGAACTTATGCTACTGCTCAGCACCTCAAGCCTGTTTGGCTGGGGGTGTATGTCCAGCCAGGTCATGAAGTCAAGGACTGTTGCGCCCTTGTTGGCAATTAGCTCATACATATCCTCCGCCCCCATGGTGTCGAGTCGGCCCCAGAAGTGGCTGGGTGCGATCTGCCAGAGATGTTCCGTCTCTTTCCATATTATGTGCCGTACTTCTTCCCTGGCAACCCAGTCTGGGTCCTGGTTCTTCTGGGGTTTCCCTAACTTCCTGCTTACCTTGGCTGCTTTTAGCACAGCATCCACGGAGGCTCCCACGAGGTCCCCCACCACATACATCCTTGTCTGTGCCAGGGCCTTCTTCGTCCTTGGCGCTCCACTGTGGCACCAGTATAGCAGGCCCCTCTTTGGGTCCAGGTACTCCTGTTCCCCAATCCAGTTTAGGACGTCCTGCTCATGCTTGGGGATATAATCCAGGGACACCCCGGGCAGCAGCCTCTGGGCATACCTCTTTGATGCTTCAATGGAGTCGCAAAGGGCGCGATTCGTCCAGGTGTCGCCATGGTTCGGCTGCTTGCCCGCCCGTCTCTGCGTGTGTGTCTGATATGTGTATCAGCTTGGGGCCATCCTGTATGCTTTTGTTGTTAAGATGGTGTGTTCGTCGATGTAGACTGGGGCTTTCTGGTCTCCCTGCCTTCTGGTGTCCTCCTTTTTATACCATACGCTGGCCCGCTCGAGTCAGTAGGTAACATTCTGAGTCATCTTGGCTCATCGTCGGCATTGGTGCCCCGGGTTCCCTACTGTGCACGTCATCAAGCAAGTCATCCTTGCCAACAAAGTTCCAGGCTGGCTCCATTGTGTCTTCTGCAGGGTTGTATCCTTCCCAACGCACCTGATACAGTAACTCGCCATTTTGTCGCTCCCAGCCTACGAGGTGGTCCACCACGTACTCCTCCCCTTCCTCCGTGAGCACAGGGGGTGGCCTGGGTTGACATCTGTTAAACACACTATCATTTACATAGGGCGTGAGCAGGTTGGCATGGAAGATGTCATGGACTTTCATCGTTTTTGGAATCCCCACCCTATAGGCGTGGGAGGAGATCTTCTCCGTTATTGTGAATGGTCCTGCCTTCCTGTTATCCAACTTCTTGCTGGGTCTCCATGTCCTTACATTGGTCATCAGTAGCCATACCTGGTCCCCCATGTCATATTCCTTGGTCGGCGGGGTGGTCCCTTGGTTCAATTCCATGGATGCCCTAACTTCATCCCATATCTTCTCGAAGGAGGCATGTACCTCCTCAGCTCTAGGGCTTTTGGTCATTTCCGTATCCTCTTGGTGATGGTCCCATTTCGGCCTCATACCATATATCGTTTCGAACGCAGACTTACCTGTTGCGGCATTCTGATGGTTATTGTGGCAGAATTCTGCTAGTGGCAGCCATCCTGCCCAGTCGTCCTGCCTATAGTTACAGAAGGTTCTTAGGTACCCTTCCACCCATCGATTAGTCCTCTCTGATATCCCATCCGTTTCCAGGTGAAAGGCGGTGGAGAACCTGGGCTCGATTCCGAGTTTCTTGTATAATGCCTGAAGGAATTTGCTGTTGAATGTGGACCCTCTGTCGGACATGGTGGTTTAGGGCAGCCCATGCAGTGGCCATACCTCCTTAAGGAATATTCACGCTAGTTCCTCCGCGTTCGTGGATTCGTGGCATGGGATAAAGTGTGCCTGCCAGGAGAACCTGTCCGTTACAGTTAATATACTGTTGAATCCGTCGGACATCGGTAGCTTAACTATGAAGTTGTAAGTGATGTCTGTCCATGGCTGTTTGGGCAGTGGGAGCGGTTTCAGGGGCACCCGAGCTTTGTGTCCCTTGCTCCTTTGGCATGTTTCGCAGGTTTCCACATATCTGTTCACTTGGGCTTTCATGCCCAGCCAGTAGTATCCCCTGGATAGCAACTCTAGGGTCCTTGCCTGTCCCTGATGGCCCGCCACCAGAGAATCATGGTGGGACTCCAGCAGCGTTAGTCTGATGTCCTTGTCTTCAGGCACATAGATCTTGTTGTCATACCATAGCAAGCCCTCTTCCCAGGCATACCTTGCAAACTGCTTTCTTACTGTAGGGGGTAGGTTGTCTTTTCTCCAAGTACTGCTTATTAGCATTACCAGGGATTCATCTTCTTCCTGTGCCTCTTTGATCTGTTGAGCCAGACTCAGGGATATCTTGGCCTGGAATCCCAGCAATTTGTCACCCGGGATCATGACCTGAGGGAGGTTTGGCTCATTGCTGTGGTTGTGTCTTTGTGACAGGGCGTCGGGCTTATTTGACATCTTCCCTGGCCGGTACACGATCTGGAAGTTGAAGGAGGATAGTATGGTATGCCACCTGGCGTGATGTCGGTTCCACACCTGTGCCTTGTTCCAGAACTGGAGGTTCCGGTGGTCCGTATATATGGTCACTGGTATCTCGGTTCCTTCCAGGAACAGCCTCCAATATTCAAGGGACTGGATTATGGCCAACAACTCCTTGTCGTGAGTGTCGTAGTTTCTCTGGGGTGGCGTGAAGCTCTCAGATAGAAACGCTATGGGATGTAGGCATCCATCCTCTCCTTTTTGGCTTAGTACTGCTCCCAGGGCTACCCCTGAAGCGTCAGTTTCCAGAATGTATGCCTTCCCGGGGTCCAGGTGGATGAGCACTGGTTCCTTCAATACTTCCTCCTTTATCCTTTCAAAAGCCGTATTCTCTTCCTGGCCCCATGTCCAGGTGGTGTCCTTCCGGGTCAATGCTGTGAGTGGCTTGGCCAAAGAACTAAAATCTTTTATGAACCTCTGATAGAAGTTCGCGAACCCCAAAAAGGACTGCAGTTGTTTCACTGTGGTCAGAGGATTCCATTCCATGATCGCCTTTACCTTATCCTCTTCTGTTGAGATTCTGGTCGGGGATATCGTTATTCCAATAAAGCTTGTTGTCTTTACTCGGAAATTGCACTTGTGGGGTTTTAGGAATAGATGGTTCTTCCGTAGTTGTGATAACACCTCCCGGACTTGCTCTGTGTGTTTCCTCTCGTCTGTGGAATAGATGAGTATGTCGTCCATGTATACCACCACATAATTGTCTATAAGGTCATGGAATATATCATTCATGAACCATTGGAATGTGGTGGGACCGTTCTTGACACCAAAGGGCATGACTAAGTATTCGAACAGCCCTTCCTTCATGCGGAAGGCTGTCTTCCACTCATCGCCTTCCTTTATCCATATGTTGTTGAATCCCCAACAGATGTCCATCTTGGTGAACACCTTGGCCTCTTTTAATTTCTCGATTAGGTCCGCCTGTACTGGCAGCAGAAACTGGTCCAGCTTGGTTATTGCGTTGAGCTTTCTGTAGTCCACTACTAGCTGAAGTCCTCTGTCGGCTTTATTTACGTAAAAGCAGGGGGAGGCTACCAGGGAGTAGCTTGGGCGGATCTTCCCGTCCTGAAGCTCCTTATCGAGGTACTCCTTAAGGGCTCTGGCTTCCACTGGTGACATTGGGTAGGCTTTTGCCAGTTTTGGTAGTTCAGAGCCTGGCTCAAACTCAATCGCACAGTCGAATGTTCAGTGGGGTGGCAGCTCACTGAACCCCTCCTCTTGGAACAGGTCCTGAAAGTCCTGGAATTCCTCTGGTATTTCCTTTAGGTCAACCCCTGTCTTTCCGAGGATGGGCCCATCCTGGTAGGAGATGGACATGTCGCTCCACTGGATAATCGGTTTGGCCTCCTCCAGCCAGTCTTTTCCCAGGATGAGTTCCATATCTCCTAAGGGCATGACGTATAGCTCTTGTATAGAAGTTCTTCCTGCTACTTCTAGTGTGGCATTTACCTTTTGTGATATCTTGTTTTTTACCTCTTTGCCATCAATGGTGATGACAGTCCTTTTGTTTTTTAGTTTGATAGTGGGGATTCTGTTTTCCTTCGTGTAGGTACTGTCGATGAAGCTCTTCAATGAACCCAAGTCGATGAGCATCTTTGTTGGTTCCATGATTCCCTCGATCGCTGTGTATATCATTGTTTGGCTGCTTGATTTCTTCAGGTAATATACATTGGCAATTTCAGGTTCGTGAGGACTCTCGGACATGGGTGCCGCAAGTCCTTCTAGTTTTCCGATCCTGATTCCGAGTCCTCCCTGACTTCTTTGTCGTCGACTTTGGCCGCCTTACCACGGGTGTTCTTCACTTTTTTGTCATAAGTCCACTGACCTCGACATTCTTTCACAACATGTCCAGGTTTGGTGCATTTGATGCACAATCCCTCCTTTCGTCATTGGTCCTTTTCCTCATTCGGTACTAGGGTTATTTTTGTTGTTGTGGTGGCCTCCTTTCCTTTGTAGTGGGTCCTTGACGTTGTCCCTTCTTTGACCTTGCAGGACAAGTGTGCAGACGTTTTGTTGCTGTTTATCTTACTGTTGGCATAGATCATGTCGTCCGCCTTGCATGCTAGCACAATCCATTGTTCTAGTGTGATGTTCTCCGGTTCCCCGAAGATCTGCAGCCTCATCAGCTCCGTTTTGACTTGGGGTTTTAGCCCTTCCATGTATCAGTCTTTCAGGGCTTGTTCGTTCCAGTCCACTTCCTGGGCCAATGTCCTGAAGGTGACCATATAGTTTTGGGCACTTGTCGTTTGGGTTAGCTTGCTGAGCTCCCTCACCACTTTCTCCTTTTTTGTGGGGTCCGAGAAGTGTGTGAGGAAGCCCTTCTTGAAAGAGTTCCATGATTCCAAGAATTCATGGTTTTCTTGTGCTGCCGAGAGCTGTAGTAGTGGTTGCGCCCAGTTCATTGCATCTCCCGCACTCATGTTCATTAGGGTCACCTGTATTTTCCGGTTGTTGTTGAAAGTTCCCTCCTTGTAGTCTTGGAAGTGAACTTCCATCCAGATGATAAAGGCTTCCCCTTCCTTCCCTTTCTTTCTGCTGAAGGGTTCAGGTTTCTTGGTCCGGGCTTCCTTTGGGATTGTCGTTCCTGCTGTGGTTGTTTGGTTGAGATAGGGCTCCTCCCCTTCGTCGGCTTCCTTTTGGGTTGTTGGCCTGACCCTTCACAACCCTTCAGGCTTTGTGGTGGATTCCCTAACAAAGGATGTGTGCCGATCCACATAGGGGCGCATTGGTAGGTTGTCCCATCCATCCTCGTCCTCGGTGAGTATTGTCCCTTGGGTTTGAGCAGTGGGTTCTGCCACTGGGGTTGGGGTGGTTGTTCTCCTGGTAGAGGTCTCTCAGAAGTCCCTTACTTCATTTGCTAGGTTTGTAATTCGCTGTTCAAGAGCTGTCAGTATTTCCTCCACTCCCCTTAGCCCCTTGGCTTGATTGATGAGTCCCTGGTTTATTTCCTTGATGGTTGAGGTTATCTGGCCGATGGAATCATTGACGCTCCTGATCTGAAGCCCAGCCCCCCTCGTTGCTGACTCTGCTTCCTTCGCAGCATGGTATGCACTGTAGGCATTATCTTGGGCTGCACCTGCCCTTTTTCTGGTATCTTCCAGTCTAGCTCCCTGACTGGTTAGGAGGCATTTGCAGTCTGCCACGGCTTTCGCATTTCTGGCTATTTCAGCATTGGTTCTTTGCTGGAGCGCAGTCAGCCCTGATCATAGTGCAGCAGCTATGATTTGGATCAGGTTAGTATCAGTATCCGGTCCCATGGCTGTTTGGGGTGCGGACGTCCGAATAATGGCCTCAGCTGCCTGCCCCTCAATTACCCTGGTCATCTCTTCCACTTCCTGGAATGAGCTTTCCATAGTTCTGGCAGTGGGCTCTATTGGTAAAATGGTTGAATCTGGGTTAGGTGATTCCTCTGTTGCCAACACTCCAGGTCTGACCATTGACGGTCCGGCTCTGGCCATTGCCCTGCTTAATTGTTGGGGTATCGGGTGCAGTAGTGTTGTTGCTGATGGCATTCCCCCCAGCATATCAAGGAGTGAGCTGTTGCCTTCTGTTGGTTGAGTTTCAGGTGGGGGAGGGGCGGTGGACGCGGCCCTGCTCACTGACTGAGTGGTTCTACAGTTCTCATTGGTCTGCTGAGACATAGTTTTGGTTTGTTCTCTTATGGATCTCAGAGGTTAGCTGGTTCTTTCTTGTGTACTCAGCCCTGATGCCTGTGCTAGGTATCTGGTTCGCCACTAGATAAGTAGAAGATTGCTTTACAATGTCAAGACCCGTCTTTTGTCGTATATTTCTCTGTCCTTGTGTAGTGGCTACGTTATTGTGATGTTTTATAGTCTGGTTATGTATTGGTAATGGTCTAGTTGATTACTGGTATGCTAGTCGAGTCCAGTGGTGGACGAGGTAAAGCAATCTGAGGTCTTCAGGTAGCTTTACCTCTCCTTATATATATCAGTCCTCTGTCGAGTCATCCTTGTTTACACAGTCCGCAGTTGGTCACATGAGCAGTCGTTGGGCAGCTCCAGAGTGCCACATGTGTTTGTTGTCAAGTCACATGTAAGTACCACTAGGTTAGTTGTGGCTCCGAATCTTATAGGAGCTGCGCTAGGTCCGAGGGTCACGTGGTTACGCTGAGTCATCTGCTACCACTACCACGAGTTTCCTAAGGAGAGATTAACCAGTGGTAGGTCATGTGATGGATAGGTAACCAGTGGTAGATCATGTTATTATGAAAGACCGTTGTAGCCAAGGTCATAGCCGAGAATGGGTCATGACAGAGCTCGAATGGGATGAGAAGGCGCTCATCGATCGATTCAAAGCAGGGCTCAAGAACACCATCTGAAGAGAGTTACTACAAATGACGGTACTCCAGGACGTATCAACCCTGACATTGGAAGAATGGATCGAATACACCATCTGCACCAACAACATCCTCTTCGCAACCCGTAACACTGAAGATAATCAAACAAAAGGAAACACAGCCACAACCCAAAACCCACACCAGCCACAAAATCAAGTGGTACCAGGGGAAATCCTTGACTGAAGAAGAAAGGAAGGGAGGTGTTACAAGTGTGGGCGACTAGGGCACAGGCAAGAGGTATGCCAGTCCGGATACCACCAGGAGGACCAACCCCAAGGACCAAACCAAAACAAATCGAAGACTGATCTGAAAAAGAAGGAAACTGCGAAAGAAGCACATGTCGAGGAAACAGGAAAAGATGATGAGTCCACTGCTTCAGAGTCGGAAAACTAATACAGCCTACCACACCTGTGTCCGTAGGCAAGGAAAACCTAGATCGTGATGTCCAGCATGTATACTATCTAAAGAAATCAGACAATGATCCCCACAGCTACATCACGATCGAAGGAATCACAGAACCCACTCTCACTCTCATCGACTCAGGATCCTCACGAAACTTTATTGATATCAAATATGCCTGAAGAAACCACATCCCGCTAATCGAACTCACACACCCCTGAACCATCATTGCCATAGATGGAAACAAAACTGCGCAGAAGATACACTTCCGCGCCGTCACTTTCCAGCTGGAAGGACGAAGTTTCAGAAGCAGGTTTTACGCCATGCCCTTGGGAGACACCACCACGATCTTGGGAAAGGAATGGCTTATGGAACACGACCCCAACATCTCCTGGAAAACCATGGAGATACCCTTCAGAGAAGAACACAGAAAGGCAGCAGGGGAGGCACCAGACGAAACCCCTATTCCACCAGAATACACTGATTTTGCTGATGTTTTCAATGCAGAGAAATTCAAGGAGCTGCCACCACACCAAGACCATGACTGCATGATAACTTTCAAAGAAGGAGCAAAACTCCCACGACCTGCGAAACCCTATCCTATGTCCCCAGACCAGGCAAAACAACTTCGCAAATTCCTGGAACAAGAATTACGGGATGGAAAGATCAGACCCAGCAAGTCAGAAGTTGCGGCCCCTTGCTTTTACATCAAGAAACAGGATGGTTCCCTCCGACTGGTAACAGACTATTGAAAAATCAACGACATCACCATTAGCAACCAATTCCCTATTCCCCTTCCCAAAGACCTGATTGAACAGTTACGAGAAGCCAAAGTCTTCACCAAACTGGACCTATGATGGGGATACAACAATGTACGCATCAAAGAAGGGGACGAATGGAAGACTGCCTTTCGCACCAAGGACGGATTATTTGAGTATGTTGTCGTGCCTTTCGGACTCAAGAACACGCCAAGCATCTTCCAGCAGTTCATGAACAAACTACTAGCCAACTTCAGGGGAATCTTCGTCATTGTATACCTAGATGATATCCTCGTCTTCTCAAAGAACAACGAGGAACACACAGAACACGTGTGCGCTGTCCTAGAAAGACTTCGACAGAACCACCTATTTGTATGACCAAAGAAATGCTGTTTCAGGGTTACCACAGTAGATTATGTCGGATTAGTCATCAGTCCAGAAGGAATCTCCATGGACAAAAGCAAGGTCCAAGACATCATCGACTGGCCGATTCCCAAAACAGTCATGCAGAATCAAGCTTTCCTAGGATTTTGCAACTTCTACCAATGTTTCATTCCTGATTTCAGCCTGATAGCCCGACCCTTGCATGACCTAACGCAGAAAGGGAAACCCTGGAAATGGACAAACATCAAACAAGACGCAATACAGGCGATCAAGGACACCATAACAAAGGAACCAGTTCTCACACACCCTAACCCCAAGAAACAATACATCCTGGAAACCGACGCATCAGGCGTAGCCATGGGTGCCATTCTCAGTCAGTATCAGGAGGACGGAAAATTACACCCCATCGCCTTTCTATCCAAGAGCTTCAACCCGGCGCAATGAAACTATGATAACTACAACAAGGAACTATTAGCAATTGTAGAATCCCTGAAACATTGGTGGATATACCTCAAAGACACTAAGATCCCTGTTCTTATCTACACTGACCACCGGAACCTACAGTTTTGGAAGGAAGCCAGAGTCATGGATCGAAAACATGCTCACTGATACACAGAACTAGCTTCTTTCAATTACGACACCCATTACCGACCAGGGAAACAGTCCCAGAAACCAGACACCCTCTCGCGATGCCCTGATTATGAAGACATTCCAAACCCAGAGCAAATTATGATCGCAGCTGAACATTTCCACAGCTTCAAGGCGACCCTAGACTTTGACCTCATCGAAGCAATCAAAGAAGCCCAGAAAGAGGAAGAAGAGCTGGAACTGGTAATCATGAACACTCAGAACAAGGAGAAACTACCCCCTAGTGTACAAAAGCAATTCCGAAGATACGACTGGAAGGAGGGATTACTCTGGTACGATAACACAATTGTCATACCAAAAGACCCGGAGATCAAAAAAGCTGTCTTACAAACACACCATGACTCACCAGTCATGGGACACCAAGGAAGGGAAAGAACTCTCGAGATCATCAAACAACATTACTACTGGCCGGGAATGACCCAGGAAGTACACAGTTACATAGATGGTTGCCGAACCTGCAACGAGGTGAAAACAGTCAACAACCAAGCACCCCCAAGAAATATCGAAGTACCAGAACGACCCTGGCAGCACATTAACTACGACTTCATCGTGAAACTCCCGCCGTCCCTAGGATTCAACAGCATCCTAGTCATAGTAGATCACTTCTCGCAGCAAGCCCATTTCATCCCCTGCAACGAAAGCATAAGCGCGGAGGAAGTGGCTGAGATCTTCACACAAGAAGTCTTTAGGCACCATGGGCTCCCGGAAGTCACCATATCCAATCGTGGACCTTCATTTAACAGCAAGTTCCTTAGGGCCCTTTACAAGAGGCTACATATCGAACCACACTCTTCCACTGCATATCATCCTCAGACAGGCTGACCAGCTGAAGGGACGAATCAATGGCTGGAGAATTATCTACGAAGCTTCTGCAACTACGAACAAGACGACTGGGCAAAATGGCTACCCCTAGCAGAATTCTGCCATAACAACCACGTCAACACTGCTACCGGACAATCCGCATTCGAGACCCTATACAGACAATCGCCAACGTGGGATATTACCAATCAGCAGGGCAACAACCCCTGGGCAAACGACATAGCAAACGACATGAAGGAAGTATGGGATGAAGCACAAGCCAAAATGGAGTTACAAACCAAGGAACCAGGGAAACCACAGGAATTCGAAGTAGGAGAGCGAGTCTGGCTGAACACTAAGAACATACGAACAACAAGACCCTCGAAGAAACTCGACAAGAAACAAGTGGGCCCTTTCAGGGTATCAAAGAAGATCTCTTTCCATCCCTATGAACTAGAACTCCCCAAGACCATGAGGATACACAACATGTTCCATGTCGGGCTTCTTTCTCTGGTTCGAAAGGACCCCTTCAACCATACCCAGCCCTGACCTCCGCCAGTTATTACGGAAGATGGAGAAGAAGAGTACCACATGAAAGAAATCATGGGATGGCAACAGACAAAGGATGGACTCAAGTACAAATTTAAGTGGGAAGGGTATGACTTGAATGAAAACTCATGGGAACTGGTGGAAAAATTTGCTGATGTCCGACACACCCTGGACAAGCTGTGACAGAAATACCCTGATGCACCACTCCCACCAGGTTATAAGAAGACAAGGGGGAGGGCCAGTCCAGACACCACCACTACCACCTCTACCACTACCACTCTCAATCCAACATGCCTGCCTTCTGCTCTGGGTCTACCTGCTCCCCCTACACCGTCCGATACGCCAAGTGGCTCGACCTGAGCGCCAATCTCTCCACACTGCCTAAAGACGAGGTGTGGGGGTGCGAGTGGAGGGGCAACATACTCGCTGTCCCCGGAAGGGGAGTCTTCAAGTGGTGTGACACCCGCGAGCACCACGTCACTGGCGCCAAAATGTGCACCAAGCCGATCTACCTCCTGCAGGGGTACTGCAGGTGGTCCGTCAAGAAGGTCATTGAGCACTCGAGGTGGGCACCCAACAACACCATCAAGTGGAGGGAGGACAACTTCTGGGTCCGAGGAGATGCAGTCGGCGAATTCATCACGCAGGCATTGTCGCCTGGAAGAAGCAGGTCACCAGTGGGTACTGGGGGGTCGTAAAAACCCTCAACCACCGAGAGGTCTATGACCTCGTCAAGGACAAGGTCCTCTCGGAGGACCAGTTCTTCGACTGGCTTGACCAGCAGGCCTGGGATGCAGCCCAAGACCAACTTGACAAGGACATGGCTGCCCTTGAGATCAAGGACGAGGAATGCAGATGGTGAGCTCATGGGACACAAGCTGGGGCTACCCGAAAGGGTTAACCAGTAGTTAGCTAGATGGGCCCCTGAAAACTAGCTGGGCAGACAAAGGGCCACCACAAGGAACTTATATAGAACTTTATTTTCTTCTGTACACTTTTTTTGCTTCTTTTTCTGTGATTGTCTTTTGTTGGATTTGTCTTTAAAGACAATCACTTTTGGGGGGGGGGGAATGTCAGGAGTTCGTGGACTCACCCCCAACTTTTCTCGTGGCTTGGCTTACTTGCCACCGGCATTAGGCTGTGTGTGCTCCTCTCGGCTTCTTGGACACTGACTCAGTGTGCACATTAGCTTCAGCTGCACAGTATGACTCTGTGTGTATGCGCGTCTTGTGCCGATGCGCAGCCTCTGCCATTCATGCTGTATGACTCGCACTCATGTATGTAGTATAAATACAGCGGTGCGCAAGCCTGGATACTCCAGCTTGCTTCACCTTGTCATCTCTACCCAGTTAGAGTCCCTCTCAGGACTTCACCCTGGAAGCTCAACGCCTTGCCCCCGCTTTCTCTCATACACTGCTTTACTCGTTAGGAGTTCTAGGAACCTTACTCGTCTACTCCTCGCAAGCTTTCATCGTCCGACACACCCTCGTCTTCTTGTCAAGTCGCCATATCTCGTGGCTCAATGTCATTCACAGATAATGCACACGCACACGTCTATCTTGGTTTACTTTGTCCACCACTGATAAACAAGAACACGTGATCAATCTCCTTCTCCTCAAAGGAACACTTATGTCCACTTTCGCGAAGACTACGAATATCGAATTCACATCCTGACAGGTCATGACAACTCTGTCTCCTGCCTGCCCCCTCTCTCTTGCCCCTGCTGGTTTCCACACCCGTGCTCTGTATCACATGCTGGCATGCTCGACTGCCTCATGAGTCCTCACTCACACCCAATGCCCTGTGTGCACTCACCCACACCCACACCCACACACTCCAGTGCCACTGGCTGTGTTTGCCCACTTGCACACCACACCCATGCCTGCTGCTCGTTTGCCTGTGCCCATGCCCATGCCCATCCACTTGCCCACACGTGATGCCTGGCTCAGCTTCACATTCTCGTGTGCTGCCTCCCTCACATGCCTCAACCACCCTCGTGCTCACTGACACTCTCGCCTGGCCACCAGCGCTCTGCCACACCCGCTGTGCCCACCCTCCGCATGCATATGGGCGTCGCGCTTTCCCTGACTCACATCCACACACCTTCACACTGACGCCAGTCCCCTCCCAAGTCAACTAACCTGTGCGCAGTTGCAGTCACACCTGGGCCTGCTTGCTCCAACCCCTCTTTCACCCACCTGCTCAATGTATCATCATAATTTATTGCTGTATATACAATTAACATGAAATAGAATTTACCCTATATGATCCATGTGAATGCAAGAGGTACCAAATGTGACTGTGTAGCAAAACATGGTGCTGTGTTTCATAAGAGATATAGTTGATACAACAGAAGCACCAACTGATACAACTGGATACAAAACACCATTATGGCAATCCTGTCAGTTCTGGACTTTATACAAAGCTTGTACAATGCTAGTACAGGCTGTGTATGTACATCATGATATATATGGTATAGTTTCGCCTAGTATGTACTATACATACTGGACATGTCCCAATACTCTATACAGTTGTATACAGCTATATGTATAGGTTCATATAGAATGTATCACAAACCATTTCCTGCTGATGCATACAAGGTAGTACCAACCAGATCCCAGAGACAACTGAGACTACCAACCAATGTATGGTGGAGTACCATGCACATACCAAATGGTGCTATCAGAATACATATCATCTGAGTGATACTGTACCTGCAGGTATTGGGGGCTCTTAATATGTATCTTCCATGTTGCAATGCATGATATGATGCTACATAGCACTATGTAGCACCAACTGTTTTTGCTGATGAATATTTGTGTGATACATTAAGTAACTGTACCTTGGTAATTTGCATCTCCGAATCTTATAGGAGCCATGTAGGGTCTGAAGTCATGTGATGCTTAGTCAGGTTGGAGGCCAGAGTTTCGAATCATGGTGGGTGAAGCTCTTTTGGGTGGCTCACAACATTATCCCCCCCTAGTGCAAGCTTAGCAGCCCTGAGCTAGCACATGAAAAAATATAGAGGCGAAATCTTGCAAAATCCCATAAATCAGTCTCCCTGATGATGCATCTCCGAGGGGTGCCCTCCCTCTGCTTGTTGTCGGCGCCTGATCCTCACTCTGCTCAGGGCACCCTCCTCCTTGACTCCAGTTGGTGCTGTTATAGATTGTGTAAATTTAAGTAAATGTATGTGTAGTATATGCATACTATCCAAGTGCAGCTATGGGAGGCTGATATGGAAGGATCAGTTCTAGGCAGATCTGATCAGAGTGGGTGGAGCCTATAGCTGCAGAGCAAGCCATCAGTGATTTGTGAGCAGGAGAGCTGGGAACAAATTGGTCCCTTGGTGGTGTATTAAATCTATAACTAGTTGCCTAGATAGGAGATGGAGGGTCAGAAACTACTGGTAGATAATAGCACTAATGTTGGAGATGCAAGCCAAGTCTGGTTTGTTATCTTTTATTTGTGACTCTTTTGTGTCTAGTTGTTACAGGTTGTATGCTTTGTTACACACCTTTGTTTACCTTGGTTACTGTGTTCCATTGTCTCTTCATGTAGATTAGTGATCTCATGTGGGAATTCCTGCACATTCCCGCACCGGAATTGCTCAGTGAATCCGAATCTGTTGAAAAAAGTGGATATATCCGTGTATCCGCACTGCTGAGCGCTGCCTGCGCATATATCCACTTTTTTCAACGGATTCGGATTCGCCGAGCAATTCCGGTGCAGGAACACGCGGGAATTCCCGCACGACATCACTAACATTGTATATAGTGCAACCCTCTTGTTGAATGCACTCAGGCTTTTACCACCACCATGTAGCAGTGAGCCCCCACTGCATACCTCCAACAGCTAAGCCTTGTCAGAGGCGTGCATGTCCTATACACTGAGTTGAATAATCACAATTAATCACACTATAAAATGTATCACTAATTCCTCAATATACCGACAGCGGTGGCAGTCACACAAAGAACCACTTAAGTGCTTAGACTCTGTACCACAGTTTAGGTTGGGACTGAGGAGTTTTGTAAGTATAAGTGATTGACTAGGTTTGCAGTGAATGCTTACCGACTTATCAGTCAGTATCAAAAGGTCTGAATGCTCAAAAGGTGTAAAGGTAAAAGAGAGATGTATTCATAGGGTTCTGCTAGGGCCTTTATATACCCCAGCAGGTGTTTGGTAAGTACAAATAGACCAGACTACTGGTATCTAACAAAGTACATGTCATGACCTGACACAGACCTACGCATATATCCCGATTTATTTAATACTTTGTCAGCTTTGACTCATACCCAGGTCACATGTGTTGTGAGCTGTTGCACAGCCCCCAACTTTTCCTTTTTTGTCCAGGTGCCTTCCGCCCCCCTTCTTCTCTTCTCCACGCTTCCTGACTTGGTGGTGCTGTGTTTACTGTTGACTCACCTTAGAATAGTCCCGGTCAAACCTAGACGCAATCTGAGCCTCAGAGCACAGAAGTTCCAGAATGTTTGTACATACCTGATGAGTAATACAGTTTTGGATCTGAAAGGGGTCCGCACCCTTGCCCACACACAGCCAAATGTTTTAATAGGGATTTGTTTGGCTCAAGTCCTAAACTCCAATGTAAGCTGGACCCTTTTGTGCTACACAAATCCCTTAGCACCACATTATTAATCACCCTTCGCATTGGAACAAGGGTCATTCCAATAGCCCCTATCTGATACGCTCAATCCGACGCATCTGAGGTTCTGGGCCTCAGATCTCAGCCAGCTTTGACTGTGACTAATGGCGGGTGACTGACGTATGTACTAAGTCTGACTCACCTTGGAATGATGGTTGACTATGACTCACCTGTACATAGTCTAGTATATATACAGCGGGAAACAAGCCTGGGAGGACCAGCTTGTTTCGCCTTGTCCCACTTCCACTTTTGCACTAAGGGGTTAGCAACCCTCTTACTAAGTCTTTCCCTCCAAGGGTCTTGTGGCTTAAAGTACTTAGACACTTGACTAACCATCTTATCTTGTGGCATATTATCACTAAGTCAAGGAACATCTCATGGCTTGACTACAAGCCCCCTTATGTTGCGCCTGTCTATTGTCTAAATGTCTTTGAGGACCTGAGTCCTACCATCACACACTTAAAGGAACCTTCAGTTCAACCTCCACATCACATTAGTGACCCTACAGTGAAGGCTCGTAACATTGCGAAACAAGCTAAGCAACACGATGGACACGAAACCAAAAGAAGCAAGAGACCCTGTGGAACACGAGTTCTGGAACCCTCTGGAGCAAAAGAAGATCAATAAAAGGGGCTACTACCTAACACTGCCAGTGTATGTATGGGAATGTCCAACCAAGAAGAACCAAGGAGGAATCCACCAAGGGTGGCAGCCTCAAGACTGCCTCCAAGAGAACCAGTGATCCTATCATGAGCAGCCTCACAAGCATCAAGAAGATCAGTCCCAGGGGCTCTACCAGAACAAGACATATCAGAAGCCCACATCAGTGAGCTGCTGAGCCAAGCTGGTCCAATAACCAGAGCCTCGGGAACACACCCTGACCTGGAACCCGAAGAGCCTACCATAACCCTCGCTATGCAACCAGAAGAACCCCGGAATGCAACCCCAGGACCTTCTAGAAGACGAACCATGCTGGGACTGGCCACTATATCCCACACGCCTACGGACAGTAGCACATCAGAATTAGAAGAAGAAAGTGAACCAGAGGTATTACACCCCCTTTCTCGTACATGGATATGAAATAGGCAACTACGAGAAGAAAGAGCACTAAGATGGCCTTGCACCCCCCTACCCACAGTAGGAGTAGAGGAGCCAGCAGCTCCTCCCTACGTACCCCCAGCACCAGCCCCAGAAGGAGGAGCAGCTATGGGAAATCCTGCAGAAATAGCAATCTTTAACACACTAATGGAACAACAGATCAACAAAAATATTCTCCCACAGATTCAAGCCCTCATAACACCAAGAGCAATAGGGATCGACAGGCTAAGTGATTGAATGGCTCTACTAGTACGACAACAAAATGACCAAATACAGGTGCTCAATGAGATCCTGGGAGGAGCCGTATGGGATGCTAACGCAGCCACCACCAACTCCTACCATACACTCTGGATAATCCAAGACATCCAACCCCGGATCAAACAAATCAAGCATATATTACGGGACCTGCCAAGACTCCTCAATGAAATGTGGCAAGAAGTACAACAGATACAGGAGCAAACAGAAGCCCTCAACGAAATGATCCAAGGAGTAGACAAACAAATAAACCAAATAGAACAAGATCCACAGAGAAGCGTATCAAGAGGAAGAAGCATGACCCGATCTCCATTGTTACAAAGCCAGAGAACGCACCAGTCACCTTTTGCCCCACTACGATCATCTACACGTAAACCAGAAAAGGAGATACCGAAAGGAGCCAAAGTGAAGAAGCTGGAACCGTTCAAAGGAAAACGAGGGCAAGAAGCTGAAAACTTCCTCATGAAAATGGAGATGTATTTCAATGATTATCCTGAGGCCTTCAACCACACACGAAAAATCAAGACTACCCTAGTAAACATGGTGGAAGGGGAAGCCCCAAAATGGGTGAAACCCCTCCTCCACAAAGCCCTAGACCAGGAAAACCACCTAGCCCTGAAGTCATGGGTGGACTTCAAAAGTACTTTCTAGTGGCCTTCAGAGACCCCATCAAAAAGGACTGAGTGATTAGGGAAATGGGCAAACTAACCCAAACTGGGTCGGCCCAGCACTATGCATCCCAATTCTGCCTCCTGATGGAAGAACTGGGACAAACAAGCCCTTATCAACTGATTTATGAACAGACTGAAAGAAAATGTCCAGCAAAAAATACTCGAAGCCACTTTCCTTCAAGACACTGACCAACTAACCCTAGTATGATGGATGGAGTTAGCCATCCAAACCAACAACCTTCTCTTTGCAGGAAGGCAAAAGGAACCTCAAAACCCAGACAACTGAACCCATGGAAGGGAAAAGGGGCAAGCAGCCCAAGACAGTCCAAAAGGGAATACAGGCCCTAACACAGGCCCTAGGGTCCCCCAGAAAGAAATGGATTGAAGAAAGAGGGAAGGACTATGCCTCAAATGCACCCAATCAGGACATCAAGTAAGAAACTGCTGGTCCAAACAGTATGTTCTCACACCAAAAGAAACTAAAGAAAAGGGAAAGGAAGCCACCATAGAGGAAGAAGATAGGGAGTCCACCGCCTCAGAATAGGAAAACTAGAACAGCCCCCTGTACCCATGTCAGGAGGCAAGGAAATACCCAAAGGTCAGGATGCAGTGTATTATATTAGAGCTTCTGACAATACACCATACACACACATTCTGATCAAGGGAATTGCTGAACCCGTCAAGACCCTCATTGACTCTGGATCCTCCAGGAATTTCATGGACATAACTTTTGCCAGAAGAAAGAACATCCCACTTATTGAACTAACCTACCCCTGAACTGTCATCACTATCAACGGAAACGAAACAGCAGAAAAAATATGTTTCAGAACAAACATCACCTTTCACCTAAAAGGAAGAGACTTCAAAACACATTTTTATGTAATGCCCCTAGGGGACATGCCCGCCATACTAGGAAAAGAATGGCTAACCGAGCACAACCCTGATATCAACTGGTGAACCATGGAAATCTTTTACCGCCACTCCCTGAAAGTGGAAATGGTTGACCCCTCAATCCCTACCTGATCCATGGAAGGAAAGTCTGCTGCAATAGAAAAGATACCATCAGAATTTCACGATTTCCTAGACGTCTTCGATGCTGAAAAATTTAAGGAACTCCCTCCTCATCGAATACATAACTGCACCATCAACTTCAAAAGCAGAGCAGAACCACCCCGGCTGGCGAAAGCCTACCCCATGTCACCAGACCAACAAAAAATGTTAAAGGAATTCCTAGAACAAGAATTGCATGATGGGAAAATCAGGCCCAGCAAGTCCCCACAGCAGCCCCCTGCTTCTATGTCAAGAAGGCAGACGGGTCACTACGATGGGTAACTGATTACTGAAGAATCAATGAAATAACGATCAGTGATAAATTCCCCATCCCCCTACAGGAAGATCTGCTAGAAAAGCTAAGGGAAGCTGAGATCTTCTCAAAGATCAACCTACGGTGTGGATACAACAATGTACAGATCAAAAAGGGAGATGAATGGAAGACAGCTTTCAAAAGAACGGATGGATTATACAAATATGTCGTAATGCCCTTTGGGCTAAAGAATGCCCCAGCAGTCTTCCAGTGCTTCATGAACAAAGTATTTTGGGACCTCAAGGACGTATACATGATCGTATACCTGGACGACATTCTGATATATTCAAAGAACCGTGAGGAACATGCAAATCACATTAAGGAGGTGTTATGATGACTTCAGGAACACCACCTCTTTGCACGACCCCAAAAATGCTCATTCTTTGTCACAACAGTCACGTACATAGGCCAAGTCATCACACCTGAAGGAGTCTTGATGGAAGAAGATAAGATCACCGCAATATGCGACTGGCCCGAGGCTCAAACAGTCAAACAGACACAAGCCTTCCTAGGTTTTGTGAACTTCTATCGGAAGTTCACTCAGGATTTCAGCACCATAGCCAAGCCCCTTACTGATTTGACCTGAAAAAACACCAAATGGGAATGGACTGAGAAACAACAACGGGCTTTCCAAGAAATCAAAGATATGATCTCAAAGAAACCAATCCTTGCATATTCAGATCCAGAAAAGCCTTACTTCCTAGAAACAGATGCCTCTGGAGTGGCAATGGGAGCAATCCTCAGCCAACTACAGGAGGACCAGAAGCTACACCCCATAGCATTCATGTCCAAAAGCTTCAATGAAGCCCAACAACGATATGACACATACAATAAGGAACTCTTGGCTATTATCGAGTCCCTACAGCAGTGGTGGTATCTACTGGAAGTAATGAAGGAAATGATTACTATCTACACCAACCATCGAAACCTCCAGTACTGGAGCCAGGCCAGGATTATGGACCAAAAGCATGCAAGATGGTATGGATTACTAGCATCATATAACTTCAACATTGTATATCGACTGGGAAAACAGTCAGAAAAACCAGACACACTATCAAGGAGGCATGATCACAAAGATGCCCTGATGTCAGAACAAACCATGATCCCGGTGGACAAATTCCTAGGATTCAAAACTGAAGTAACATTGATGTTACCTCAGAAATTAGGGAAGCACAGAAAGAAGACAAGTCCCTGGAAACACTAACCCAGAGCATCCAGAAAGTGAAGGATCTCCCAGCCTTGGTACAAAAACAGTATTGGAGGTACGAATGGAAGGAAGGGCTACTATGGTATGATGGGGCCATCATAGTCCTGGACATCCCGGAACTCCGACAAAGATTCCTGCACACGCACCACGACTCCCCGGTAGCAGGACATCAGGGAAGAGTGAGAACCCTCAAACTTATCAGTAGGAAATACACCTGGCCCAACATGAAGGCTCACCTCAGGTCAACGCCTATGTGGACCAATGTGAGGTCTGTGCACAGGCAAAGACATCAGCTCAGACTTACCCACCAAAAAACTTCAACTTGCTGAGTGAACCTTGGGAGGCTATCAACTACGACTTCATAGTAAAACTTCCCCTTTTGGATGGATTCAATAGTATTCTGGTAGTGGTAGACTGGTTCTCCTGACAAGTACACTTCCTACCCTGCAAAGAAGCAATGAGTGTGGAAAAACTAGTGGAGCTCTTCCTAAAAGAAGTATGGAAGCATCATGGTACCCCAAAAACTACGATTTCAGATAGGGGAACGATGTTCAACAGCAATTTCCTAAAGACCCTCTATGAAAGATTGGGGCAGGACCTGTTATTCTCTACTGCGTACCATCCCCAGACTGATGGGCTCACAGAACGGACAAACCAATGGTTGGAAGGGTACCTAAGAATGTTCTGCAATTATGAACAGGACAACTGGGCCAAGTGGTTGCCGATCGCGGAATTCTGCCACAATAACCAGAAGAACTCAGCCAAGGCCAAACAGCGTTCGAGACCATTTACGGGCAACACCCGAGATGGCAAGTCTCAGAGGATGAGAAAACAGAAGGAAGTGTAAGTGCAAATCAAATGGCATCCCATATGAAAAAGGTGTGGGATGAAGCAAGGGCCTCGATGGAATACCACCAAAAAAGGGAAGGGACTCCAGCCAATGAACACAAACAGGGAGACAAGGTGTGGTTGGACACTCAAAACATCCACACCAGACGGCCCTCAAAGAAGCTTGACAACAAAAGAGCAGGACCATTCACAGTGCTCAAAAGGATATCTTCACATGCATATGTGCTTGACTTGCTTGGAAGCATGCAAATACATAATGTATTTCACATTGAGCTTCTTATGCCATTCGAAGAAGATTCCTTTGAACGTTTCATGCTGCAACCCCCCCTCATAACAACAGAAGAAGGGGAGGAGGAATTCAAAGTGGAAAAGATTGTTGGATGGGAACAAAAGGGGAAACAACTCTATTATGAAGTCAAGTGGAAGGGGTATGACTCCCTGGAAAACACCCTGGAATATGCTGAAAAGATGACTCCATTGACTCAAGTCATGAGGGACTTTCACCAGAGATACCCAGGGGCACCCCTACCAGAAGACTATAAAAGGGAACAGGGGAAAGCCTCATCAGCCATCACCACCTCCCCTACCCTCCTAGCACTCGACCTTGCTCTACCCCCTACTATACCATGGTCACAGTCAAGTCCTATGCCGCCATCACTGCCAAGGCTGCCAGGAACGAGCAAAGGGGACGAAACCCCCAGGAGCAACGAGCGAAGGCCAACGAGAACACCTGGGAGCAGATGTGATGGGCCCTCAAGCCCAAGGTCACCATCATCCTGATGGGGACCTACATCATCATCCAGGAAGAGTGTGGGCGACTCCGCAAGGACAGGGTGGGCAAGTACATCCAGGACACCTGAAAAATCAACAACTTCTTGGACACCCTCGACTATGCGGTGGAGCTGGACCCCAGATGTGACCTCTGCTACATCCCAATCCATGAGTGGGCCAGGTGCACCCTCAGCAGCAACACCCTCCACCACCTGAAGCATGGACCCCTCATGTCGGTGGGAGACAGGCCAAGGCTGGACAACACCTGGCAGATGTCATGAACGAAACTTTACATTGCAAACAAGTGCATTGGCGACTTGGTCTACAGGGCGGTCACCGAGTCAAAGGGTCAGTTCCTGGACCTCAAGTGGAAGGCCAATGGAACCTGGTGGGTGCAGACAGACTGGATGCAAGAGTGGATCACTAACGCCGTCCAGGAATGGCGCTCCAAAATGCCCTAAACATACCATGAGCTGATCAAGGAGCTCACCTGAGACCAGGTGGCCAACCTCCTATTCTGAAAGGGGATGTCAAAAGGCCAGTTCTTCAAGTGGCTCAACCACTACTCCTGGAACCAGCACATGGGATGGGAGGAGTGATACAAGGCCTGGGAGCATCTTGATGAGACCCCCAAGGAATGGTTGGAGTAGGACAGACCAAGTTTGGGCTCCCTAAGGTAGAAATGGGTAACCAATTGTTGCTACAATGCGACCCAGATAATGTAGCTTTCAAAAAAACAGTGTAGATACCTCTCCCGTCTTTCCTTTCTTTCTCCTGTTCTTCTTTTTTCTTGCTCTCCTTGCTGCACATGGACTTGTGCAAAAAGGGGGGAAGAATGTTGTGAGCTGTCGCACAGCCCCCAACTTTTCCTTTTTCATCCGGGCACCTTCGGCCCCCCTTCTTCTCTTCTCTGCGCTTCCTGACTTGGCAGTGCTGTGTTTACCGTTGACTCACCTTAGAATGGTGGGTGACTGATGTACATACTAAGTCTGACTCACCTTGGAATGGTGGTTGACTATGACTCACCTGTATGTAGTCTAGTATATATACAGCAGGAAACAAGCCTGGGAGGACCAGCTTGTTTCACCTTGTCCCACTTCCACCTTCGCACTAAGGGGTTAGCAACCCTCTTACTAAGTCTTTCCCTCCAAGGGTCTTGTGGATTAAAAAGTACTTAGCCACTTGACTAATCATCTTATCTCATGGCATATCATCACTAAGTCAAGGAACATCTCATGGCTTGACTACAAGCCCCCTTACATTGCACCTGTCTATTGTCTAAACATCTTTGAGGACCCTAGTCCTACCATCACACACTTAAAGGAACCTTCAGTTCAACCTCCACATCACACTAGTGACCCTACAGCGAAGGCTCATAACAACATGACTTGAAGAACTTTCTGGAATTGCTGACGTGTCCGTATTTGATATCACTTTGCCAATTAGTGGCTTCTCGATGCTGTGCACTGTATGACTTGGTTTGTCTTCTTGTGGCTTGCTACATGTATATAAGAAAGGTCAAGTTTGAAGAGGTCTCTCAAGAAATTGACCTCTTGGTCAATACTAGTCTCTTCTTTCACTCTTTACTTGTTGTCTCGTTGACACCACCACGAGAGGCTTGACAGTGTGCCATTCGTGTGTAAATAGTTCTCAAAAGAAGTCTCATCCAGTCTACTGGTTCAGACAGTTCCAGTGCACTGGACCTTAGACCTAACAGTCCTAAATACTTACAGCTGTAAGTTTCATCAGACTCCATAGTACTGGTGTATGGTATTTGGAGAGGTCAGCAAATGTTTAGGTATGATGCTGGGTGTTAGAGTGTTTCAAACATAACCCATAGTCCTGGGTCTTGTAGCGTTTGACCCAATCCAGCAGTCCGATCATGAAACAGATTGCATGGCTGGATTCAGCGTTATCACTTTCCTTAGTAGGATTCTTTTCTCAGACAAATCTGAGGACGCATATAGTCATGCGGTCTGTATGCTGGCTGGGGCTCCTGGGCACAAGACCCGACACTTGCTATGCCTTAGTGTGCCCAGGACAAGTCCAGTCTAACCCACACCTGGCTCACTGGGAGGCACTACTGCACGTTCTACACTACCTAGGAGGGACAATTGACATGGGACTAGTCTACTGGCATACAGCTTCACGGGACAACCCATGCATCTACACAGACTCGGCTTTCACAGACTGCCCCTTCACCTGCAAGTCTCACTCTGGGTTCATTGTCTTAGCTGCTGGAGCTGCGATCAACTGGTGTTCACAGAAACAATCCCTCGTTACTACCTCATCAACAGAAGCAGAATACATTGCCATGTCACATGCTACAAAGGAGGCAATGTGGATATCACGGCTCTTGGCAGACTTAGGCCTGAAATCGGACTCTCTGATGAAAGAGTTTGCAGATAACCAGTCAAGTATCATTCGTGCCAAGTCTGAACGGGTATCTAGCTGGATGAAACACCTGGACCCGCATTACCACTTCATCCGAGAAGAAGTAAAGCATGGCACAGTTCAGTTCATCTGGGTTCCCTCAGTGAAGAACACAGCCGACTGCTTGACTAAACCCTTGGGTCCAACGCTCTTCAAATTGATGCCACCTATGCTTGGGATGCCTCTGATCTACTGTTGCTTTGGTCCTGAGGCTTCTCGTGACTGATTATGCCCTTCCCACGCTTGATTACTATGTGCTCCCATTGTCTGTTTATTATGTCTCTTCCTCTTTTTCTTTCTTCTAGTGTCCGGTACACGTTGTTTGCTAGGCCTACACAATGTACACCAAGTGGGAGTGTTGGAGACTTGGTTAGTCATCACTTAGGTGCTGATCCTCCTATCCTACACAGTATATATGTGGGCGGCTCCCTGTTCTTGCTGGCTCAGTTGACCACAATTACTGAGCTGGTACGTCTCGTTTCTCGTTTGTTTATTGTATACTATGTATCTTACGTGTCTATAGTCCATGCTTTCGTGTCCTTTGTCTGTTAGGTAGATACATTATATATTCAAGTTGACCATGATCACTGAGCCGTCCATGCTCTCGCGTCCTTCATCTGTTAGTTACTCAGTGCCACCTTGTAGCGCCTCCTACAAAGACAGTGGTGGGGGTCCAAGGCTTCAGTGGCCAATAGCCTTTGGTGCAGACTTGGTTTTCAGCATCCCAGCAAGAAGTAGGAAAGTTTGGCCCACATGGGCTGTGAAGCATGGTACTGGCCACAGTCTCAAAGAGGAGATTGTCAGCAGGGTCTGGCAGTTGGACTGAAATAACATCATCTACATCCTCTGGAGCAAGGATATGAGAGGCTTTTTCAACCCAGACCAAGAGATGCATGTGTGGCAGGCCCCTTTTTTTAAACTCAATAGTGCAGACATAAGCTGTACAATGGCCAAACACACGATTTTTTGTTATGTCGTCCATTAAAGAATGGTGCTTGAGTTCAAAGATGCAGTCAGCCAAATCTGGTCAATCAGCAGCAGTCTGCCCAGGAAGTAAGGTGTTGGTGATTTCTGGCCAATTGGGATTGGCCATTCCACCACCTTGAGAATAAACAACAATGTCCTGTTGCTTGTTTGGGACCTCTCTGGGGAATGTGAGTGCCAATTGATTGCCTGTTGGGAGGTTATAGCATTGGGGGTCAAGTGTGTGCACCATCCTGAGTGGCTGGATGTCTTGGCCAGCAGCTTGCTGCACAATCTGTTTGTAGACCCTGGCATACTGGTGATTTGTATGAATGATTCCACTGAGCTCTTGGATCAAGGTTCAATCACACTCAGCATTCACTGGGTGGTTCGCCTGGAAGGAAGCATGCAGCCTCCTCATGAGAGTTGTAAACATAGAGTTGGGCATAGGAAGGTGTGAATGGAATTTGTGGCAGTATGGCTACACTTTGGTGATAGATCTCTCTACCAATCTTGAACAGCCAAGGCCCAGGTCTGGGTGGCTGAAGCGCTTGACTCCTGAAGCCCATTGATGTAAAGGCCAAAGATATATTGAAGCTTCAGATGTTGGCAAAGACGTTGGGTGACCTGGTGTGTAAGCCTGCCCATAGCTTGTTGTAGAGCTCAAGTGGAGGTTGTTTTGTCAGAGCAACTTTAACCTTTCCCTGGCTACAGCAAGAGCCAAAGACAGGATGATTGGCTTGTGATTTTGAAAGTTTCTCCATGTTCCAGTGCAAAGTAACTGTTCAACATACTTCTTGCTCTTCAACTGCTGTACCTTGATTATTCCAATTTTCAGCAATGCCAACCACCACCGGTTGAATTGGTGCCTGCCTGATGTGGTGTTAGGTCAACTCAATTATTATAGTCTAAGCAATCTCACTGGAGTTGCAACTTGTGCTTGTTGATTTTGTTGCCTTGCTTGCTGCCCATGAGCTCTACAGGGTGCACTGGCAGCTGGAGGTGGCATTGCACCTGCTCCCTATGTGCACACTGGACTACCTGGCAATTAGTTAAAGCTGGCTGGTTACTTAATCTGGCAATAGGTGCAGCCTCATGGTTACTTGGTCCTGCAATGGGAGCTGCTTGCTGGTTACTGGGTCCAGCAATTGGTTGAGCCTCAGGGTTAATTTGTTGCTGCTGCAAGTGATCTGCTTCCTGGGCTTGAGCCCAAGTATATTCTGGAGTAGTTGGAGCAGATCTATATTGGCTCTGCATTCAGTAACACAATCATCCATACAGCTCATTGTTATAGCTACTAACATGTTTTTTTTGGCTGTTTTTGGCACCCTCAAAGGTGTGTTTGTTTGATTTTCTAGTGAAATCTGATTTTTCAAAACTGAAAATTCAGTTCTGATACCACCAATGGCTCATTAGAGTCACTCACAGGTTGTCTGAAGCCCACTGATGCTTGTGGGGAAAGTAGGGTTTTTTTCTGTGTGTGCTCTCTTTTTTCTCCCCACATGGTAACAGCCCCTGGGTTTTCAGCACCAACCCCCCAGTGACAACACCCCTGTGACAGCTGATTACAACAGTTTGTAATCAGTTTGTAATCAGTTGTAATGGCTTGTAATCAAACTCAAACAGGGGGGTGGGGGCAGCCTCACAACATGGACTTGGGCTACTTAGTGAAGTGGCACGAATTGTCAAGAGCTCCCTGTAGAGCTTGTTTTTGAACAGATTGGTGGAGTATTGACAGAGTTGCATTGTCCTGGCTCAACAATCACCTTGCAGCTCACCCACATACTATTTTACACAATTCCAACATATCCAAACAATAGAATATAATTTTACCTTATTTATGGTAGCTTACACGTTCTGATCTGTGGCAAATTCATCATGCTACACACATTCTGGCTGCCAGCTGGACAAACAGGCCTCTTGATCCCTGTGTTTACAGGTTGGACCCTGCTTGTCTCTGGTAGATACTTTACAGGTATGATAGAGTGAACATGTGTGTTTGTCAGGGTGTGGGTGTGTGCACAGGCAGTGTGCCAGGGTCATGGCTGGCTGAATGTGCAGGAGGGCAAGCACAGGTGGGCAGGCAAGTGGCTGTTCAAGGGGTGTTGCCAAGCAAGTGAGGGTGGGGTGGGCAGACAAGCATGGGCGTGTGTTCGCATAGTGCAGGCATAGCATCCCAGGGATGACACCACACCATGGCATGGGCAGATGGGGTGTGACGTGGCAGTGGCCTGGATGTGGGCATGGGAAGTTGCCTGGGCAGAGTGCACACAAGTGGGACAGGTGGGTGGAGTGCACAGTGCAAAATTACTACTGCACATACAGGAAAGGAAACAAAAAGCAGTGCTTACTTCAGTCCATCCTCAGCCCCTCAACCCCTTCCTTCCCACCCTCCAGCCAATGCATGTGAAACAAGACTACGTCACCTGCCCTCCCCCAATAGACAGAGTTTCAGGGAGTGTACACACATACCAAAGCACTACATGAAAGGAAATACCATTCCTTGAGAGTAGGAAATCTATAAACCCCTTAGATTTCATATGCTGGAGCCAGATTTGACCAACTGTACTCTGATGCTGTATGCACACCCACAATCAGAGCATGTGTGTCTTGTCCTCATACCCACGGTCAACACCACACCTCTGACCATTGGTGAAGCAGATAGGTGAGGGTGCAAGTGATGTGGTGTGTGTGGAGGGATTGCCACTTATCATGGTCACTTGGTCACTGCTGACCACCCCTTGTACACCATGGCTGTGGGGCCAGTGTTGATGCACTGTGCTTGCCACTTGCTGCTGTGTGTGGGCCACTTCTGTCACTCTCACACACTGACCATTCACTGTTGCTTGTGGCCTTTTTGCGTGTCCCTTGTCAGTTGCCCACTCACACTGTCGCCATCATGTCATTCGCCACTACCCCTTCTCCCTCCACACCACTCAACACTGCCATGTCCTTGCTGTCGCTTGTGGCCACCCAGGTTCCTGTGTCATCACACAGTATCACTCACCACCAGTTGTGGTTGTGGGTGTTGGTTGAGGAGGGGTCATGTGATGGTGTGATTCCTGCAGCCCCCACACAAAGTTGCAAGAATAAGGTCACTTAACACACAGGAAGGCACTGGTACTCATGCAGGAACCTGGCACCCCTGGGCTCTTCCAGTTCCTGGCCTGTTCCCACTGATGCAGGAAGAGTGGGAAGGGTTCCCAGATTACATCACTATCACATGCTCACTGGCTTGGAGGGGTCTGAGTGCACTAGCATCTTGCTGTCATTGATGGGATTGTTGTTCTCCATGCCTGGTGAATATTTGGGTGGAGGTAGCTAAGGAGCAGCTGAGATGAAGTTCATGAGTATGCTTTGAGTATACATGTACCAGCTTTGTTCACTCTAAGGCTGTCATGCCAGAATCCTGCATTCTGGCATCAAGGGTCCATCAAGAACATAGGGTCTGATGCAATACAGTTACCTTTGATGGACCCTTAATGCCAGAATGCAGGATTCTGGGACAACAGCCTGAAATTCAGTCGAAGTCCAGCTAGACATGTAGGCTAGATAAATTGTTGTGGCTAGTAATTGAAGAGCTTCATAGTCAGCTCCATCCCCAGAAAAGGACCTGGTGAGCCAAACATGCAAGGCATGTCAAGGCTTGCAGCTCTGTCTATACTAGATTCTCTAGCAAGCCCCATCTCAGCCTGTGTGGCAAGGATCCTAGCTGGTGCACCTTGTCTGGCTGAGCCAGGGTGGGAGACCTCTTCTGCTTCTTCCCTGGCCTTGAAGTGGAGGTGACTGTCAGATATGGCTTGCCAGGTTGGGGATCTTGGAACTACAGCGGAGGGTTGGCACCTGGGATGCAGCCTGATCAGATGTTAGCAGTGCACCACTGAGGGAACATGGAACAAATCACCTGCCTGTGGGAGGTTCTGCTTGGTTTCCTCTGCAAGAAGAGACCTCGGAAGTGTGCCAGGCTGGTTCTCAACTATCTCCAGTAGCTTAGTTATGCCATGACCTACATTTTCTATCACCAGCTGTTGCTCCTTACTTAGCTGGCTGCCTTGATGTGCTCATTGAACAAGTTGAAGCCCAGGGTGAAGTACTCCTGATTTCATTCTTGGGGAGAGGGGCAGTTCATATTGAACATGGACAACGCACAAGACAGTGGTCCATCAGAAATAAGGGGCAACCACAGGGGGTGGCACACCAGAGGAATCTGTGTGCTCAGCATGGCACTTAGTGACACTGGATTGCCAAACATGTGGCACTCAGATGTAAATGTGTCCTTCAGTTGTCAAGTGCCTGAGCTCATCCAGACCATGACCTCCACATACTAGGCATGTTGACTGACCACTTCTGAAAGATGCACAGTGTTGTGAGCTACCCAAAAGTACCTAACAAAGTACCTCACCCACCAAGACTCAAACCCCCAACCTTCGTGTCACATGACTTGAGTGCTTATGGTGGTTATATAAGTTGTGCCTGCAATACCTCTCCAGTGTAATGCTGGTGCAAGGCATAACCTGACTAAGCATCACATGACCCTCAGACCCTGCATGGCTCCTATGAGATTCGGAGCCACAACAAACGCAAGCACTACTTACTTAACATATCATGTAAACATTCTTTCATCAGTGGCTCTTTACCATAGGTCAATACACTTGACTCTCACTCTCTTTCTACTTGCTGATTACAACTCATACCTGTATGACTTGCCTGTACTTAGATAGTATATATACAGCGGAAAGCATGCCTGAGAGCCTCAGCTTGCTTTACCTCATCATCTCACCTCTTGAGAGACACCTAAGTAGCAGCTGTCAACATCCCCTGCGGGATTACTTTCGCCACACTAAGGTAGTTGCTAGGACGCTTAGTCCCAACACGCATATATGAGCTAAGTAGCCATACAGGCCTTAGCCACGAAACTGGGGTCACACCAGGAGAAGTACTCTGATGATAAGAAACTTCTGTTGATAAGTCATCAGTCACAAGGACCTTTGAACACCGTCTAGACTAGACTCTCATTGGAGGTCTGCAACATACAGGCTGCACTGACCTACTTGAAAGAATTCAAACAACTTGCTTGTAGCAAGGAATGACACTGAGACCATGGTCATCCCCTTGGAAAGGGAAGTGAAGGAGATGAAGTCTAAATTCAGAATTCTAGAACAAAGACTGTGTCCATTTGGTGAGTACCAACCAAGCCCAGCTGTGAGGTGTGATCCCTTACATCTACACAGTTTGCTAGAGCATACCTCCACCCAAATGCATAACCTCCAAATGACACTGGGGAGTATCCTGTCACTTGCTGCAGTGTGGGTGGTCTGATTGATCTCAGAAAGCCCTTCTTACACCAGATCAGGACCAGTGATCAGAGAGCCAGGCTTGTCTCAGTCATAGAGGGGGAACCTCCATTTCCAGGAATCTTCCCTGTCATTCCCACTGAATGATGCTTGGCAGCCACACCATTGACCCCCTTTCTGTTCATTTCTGTAGATGTGCATACATTGAGGGTTTCTTGCCTTCTGTCAACAAGGCATTAAATTGATACTTGTTTGCAAATGAACATGTGGCTTTGTTCATGGTCCAGCAGCTGTGCTTGTTGGTCCTTGAGTCACTAATTCATGTCCTGAACAGGAGCAGGCAGACCACAGCGTGATGATACACGGGAGCGCAGGTGGTAAAGGCGCAGGCCGGCAAAGAGCCTGCACAAACCAGGGCATGCACAGACAAGGATGTGCGTGGGCATGCCTGAGTTGAGGGACAAGTGACAGGGCAAGCAGCTGGGCAAGCGCAGGCAAGGGCAAATGAGTGCAGGCATGTACAAGGAAGTGTGGGGGTCAAGAGGAACAGTGAGTGACAGGGTGATGTGATTGGACAAATGGCCTACCTTGGGCGTGGCCACCGTTTGGGAAGCCAGGCATGAGTACTTGGGCAGGAGGGGGCACAGTGTAAGCATGTAGGAGGGTATAAATTGGGTGATAACGACATTGGGTCAGGGGGCTTACCTCGTCTGGAAAAACCAGGGAAATAATTGAGATCTGGGGTGTCAATTTAGGCAAGTTTAGCCAATTTAACTCAATTTAATGGAATTTAGGTAAATTTGGTTGAAGCAACCCCTGAGTGCATAGCAGCACTCTTGGAAGTTATCATGGGAGCCATTCACAGCCAAGAGAAGGCTTTAGCAATAACTGTGAGGCAAGAGGAGGGATTTTGGTGGGGATAAATCTATCTTTAATTTGACTAAATTGAGTAAAATGAGATCCCCCCCAGTTCAATTTAACCCATTTTACCTCAACGATGAGGGGGGGGACGTAAATCCCCCTAAACCCAATAATTAGGCTAAATTATGGTACTCCCAGTTTTTCCTGATGCTGCTGCATGTCCACCTTTCATGCATGCCCATCGCCACTTCCTGACGCCCTCCACTGCCCACCACTCATATGGCCTTTGTATCACCTGTACTCCTGGTTCCTGTTGGGGTGGCAGACTGGAGGCTGGTGTGGTAAGGCAATGAGTGGCATGTGATCACATGGTTTTCTCACCTACTTACCCCCCCCCCCCCCAACTCTCCCCACCAATGACAGCCCCTGACATGGATGTAGAGGATGGTGACCAGGTGATCCACTTGCCCTACCACATCATGCCCGCCACTGACCACCCCTCTTGCACCTGCTGCCACCCGTGTCTGCCCACTTCACACGCTCATGCCCCCCCTTGTCCACCAGCACCTGAACTCCTGGACAGGAATGGGTTTTCCTGATGAACAATCTTGCTGTGACACTACCAATGTTAATCAGTAGCACATACGAAGGAAATGCAACGGTTTGACCCCTGGGATGGAGCAGGATGTCCATGACAACGATTAGAGGTGTTTCACGATGAGTGTACTCAGCTGAAATAGAAATACGATGTGCATGGCAATTTTGTGCATTATTATAAGTGTCATGTTTAACCGGGTCATATATTTAAGAGAAGCAATGCATGCAGTTAAAACTGAATTGTTAGCCCTACGCACTGAGGATCCTGAGGACAGACAGAAACAGAAGATACACCACAATTGGGGTCTAGACAAGAGAGAGAAACAGAAGTAATAAGGATGACAGAGACAAGAGCTGTTATCTATATGGATCAAGCAGGAGACAGGCCGCCGTGTGAGCATCCTGGATGGCATATACCTGGCGCTTAACAAGCCTCATCTGTTCGCTCGCCCTCCCCTCGCCCGCTGGGTTTCCCCCCCTCCTTGGATTCGTTATGGCCAGAATTGGCGTACCTGTCCCTGAGTCTGATTCACTTGTGACCTGGCGTCCTGATCACTCCCCTAGCCACTACTATGGTAATGGGTCCCACACACTGGATCCTGAGTACATGGCAATATGATATGTAGATACATGTGTGTGCTCCTGCCTCTGAAGCACATGGGCCAGCCCACCCAGCAGCCCTTGCCCTGAGCCCTGTCACACCTGAGTCATGTGCAGCTATTGCATTATTGCCCCCAGGCTCGCCTTCCGCTATCAGGTCCTTGAACGACAACAACCCCGTATGGTGCCAAAGGGATTCCACTTTGCGCAGTGTATTTGTGACAAGACCTTTGTTCAACCCTCAGGGCCTTCATATGCACAGGCTGGACGCGCTTCATGTGCCAGTGCAGCTGCTTGGACTCACTGAGTTCCCCATTAAATGACGCAGCACCTCTCCTCTTGTCCAACTAACCAGTCACATTGCTTGTATGAACACCACACATGTGCAAAACACGTCAGAATTTCGGCGACCTTCAAAGTGTCCCCACAACAAATAACCAGCAAATTTATGGTATATAGTTAGTCATCATGTATTGCAGTGATGGCGCTGGAGCAAATCCACGTAAGCATCACACAAAATCACGCCCACTGGCCCCCCATCAATCTCGTTTTCAGCCTTCTTTTTGGTACCACCAGAGGGTTTGGGTGCGCTGTTATCTCGCCAGTCTTCTGTCTAGTCATCTCAGCATATGGCTGTATCAGCCGGTCAATAAAAATCACACACACAAGGACACTCAATTTGTATACACACCAATGTCAGGTCAATTTCTTTGTCCTTCACACTAGATCCCAGACGATCCAATTTATTCCCTGTGTGTGTGCCTCTAGAAAGAGCCATTGGTATTGCAAATCCTTTAACATACTCGATTGGGCATACTGGATCCTCATGCTGGACACCAACCTGCTTGAGTAGCACATGCATACAGCCTGTGTACTGACTGGTATGCCCAGGTTCTGCTCCACAGCAGTTGAGCACCATCTGCTCATCTGCCACTGGCATCCCAGTGTGGCAATGACATATTGGCTCCAAGTACATCAATCATTAAGTCTTCCCTCATGGGTCATTCAATGTTTGACCAAATTTGCAAAAGCAAGCCAGTGCTGCAGAGCATCCTCAGAAACGGCACAAGGATGCGGCCAAGGGGTTGTGGGATGGTGTAATGGTGCGCATTTAATTCGAGCCACGCATTGGGGTTTGGGCGGTGAGGTCACAAGCACACAACGGAGATAAGAGGACCAGGCCCCAGGGGAGCCTCCTTGGCAGGGACCAGTAGGCGGAAGGCGGGATGGGAGGGAGTTGCGCTATTCCAGGTTTTGAGAACGGTACAACTGACAGCGCAGACACTACCTGTAACAGCAAGAACACATGGCAATTGATGGTATGTGGCAGGGTGATTCCCACCCTAAGGATTGATGGTATCAAGCCATCAATCGCCTTATCAGCCCAAACCAGCCAACAAGATATTGTTATACCCCAAATAAATCAATTACTTTACGACATTACCTTGAGGGGTGAGCTTTACTGGATGGGGTTGGACTCTTGAGCTCCTTAGTAAGCACTGGAACTGTGGTTTGCAGATTTGAGTGTCTTAAGTTACAGGGGATAGAGGCAGGAGAGATTAGTGATCCAGGCCATCATTATTGTTGTAAATACAAAACTATATACTCCAACAATCAATCCTCGTCCTTGTCCTTGTCATAGCACATCGAGTGGTCAAAGTTATCTTCGCCATCCAGGCCAAGATTATGGAGAGGGGCAAGGAATTGAAAAACCTCAATTGGTCCAATTCCTGTGGCACTTCCATACACCACGCTGTAGGGTAGGCGCCAGGTCAGGACACTTCAGAACGTGCAGCGTGGCATCAGCTGCTTTCTTAACAGGGGTCAATTCCGAGGCTTTCATCCCAAAATACTCAAGCTAGGGGGATTATGAGGAATATTGTCTAACTCTGGTTATCCATGCTCACCTTGGGTTGCAGTCTGGACAAGGCAAAAAGGACATCACTTTGGGGAAGGGCAGTCATCAGACTGCCGATCGCGATGTTGTGGAGGGTCATCAGGGCCTGCTCAATGTTGAGATTGTGCAGACCAAGCTTGCTTGGGGAATTCTTTGCGGTACCTGCTGGGCGCTGGATCAAGCTTGAAAACAACCCATTAGAGCTCCTTGTTGAAGGCGCCAGCAGGTTTGCCTGGCAAGGTGATGCTGTTTCTTTCTTGCCCCAAACCTAGTTGTAGGTTCAATATTGGCCATGCACAACCAACTAAACCACTCACCATTTTCAGACAGGTACCACTAACTTTTATGACAACACCAGGAAACGTCTGAGCGTCATGGGTAAAGATCTAGGATGTGCCGTCCTTTGCCTTGGTGAGTTGGGGGAAGAGTTTGAACCCTGTAAAATAAATACATAAGCTGCCAAATGTATAATAAACCTTAGCCACTCACCCGCTTCTTTGGGAAACTTAATACACAGCTGGTCACCATATCTACCACAGCTTCCTGCCAAAAGCCCTACGCTTTGCTGAAGGGCAGCAACAAACACATTCTGCTGAGCAGGTGCAGTCCCCTAGCAATCCCGTTGTCACCTGGAGACTGAACACAGCAATTGGGGTCCCCAGGTCAATCAGGATGAACAAACCTTCTGAGAGCATGGTGGAATATATGGTAGTAGTGAGGGGGTAGAGTAGACCATGTCAACCTGGGGGTATATAAAGAGAGCAGCTCGATACATGTCCCGATGCCAATGGGGGGGCCTGGGTGCATATGCAATGATATAACATATGGGCGCTTGATTAACTCTATCTACACACAGTACATCAAATGGTGAGGCCCATGCATCATTCTGCTATTGTCTAACCAAGTTGAATCAGCCACATGTCTCACCGTTGTGGCAGCCCACCCACTTGCCCTATTTGTCTCTGGCGATTCCACCCGACTGAGCTCCTGTTTGCCCCTGCCTCCGCACATACACATACATCTGCTCATCAACGAGCTCTGTCATGTTCTGCACTCAGTCGCCCACTCAACAATTGCCGACGCCGCTCTCATTGTTAAAAGGCTGTCATGCCAGAATCTAGAAGTAGGAATTGGCAGAATTCAGGCTTCAATTCCAGCGAAATGCCTGCATTGTGGGTGCGGGTGCAGGTGTGGGATGGCCCATGATGTGCCAGAATCCTGCCAGGGACCGTGCCAATACCAGTGCTTTTAAGCGCCGGTGTTCCTGTGCGTCCCTGCATGCAGATATACAGGCAGAAGGGGGGTTTTGGTGCACAACTGAAAATGAGGTCACTCAATACCCACCACAAGTGGATGTAGTTGGTATCAGAAAATGCACAGACATTCTCTGATTCTAACCATATAATTCTTTTTGGGCAGAAAAATCACAGAAAAATACCTACTAGAGTGAGATAATGGCCACAAAACGATGTTTTAACAGCCTTATGTCCACCATCACATTATACATGGCAAATCCATCTGCCAAATTTTCAACTTTGGAGTCGCTCCCCTGCCTGAGCAGGAGACAGATGTCACATAGACTTCGGTCACCACAATCTCCTTCACTTCCAAATCCACCATTTCTGCCTTCCTAGCACTGCTATCCTCATCTACTATGCTTATTCACCTCTTTAATTGCTGAATATGAACAATAACTCCAGTTTCTCCCATCTGTCCAGATCCAAGTGTCAGACCTGAAGTTTCACTGGCTCATAGCTCCATAACCAGCAACCCTTCTGACATTATGAGAGTGTTTCTATCATCACGATCCAGCTCACTACTATGTGCTGCATTCAACTCTAAGAATTGGCAGAGTTGATGATGTCCACCAAGGTGGTGGATCCACCACCTCACAGGACGCAGCACCCAGAGTTTCCAACCTGCTGCTCGACAAAAGGGAGACCAACTCCCAGGGTCCACAATCACTACACTGTGCACAGTATCTGGGGCTAATAAGCTCCTCGTGATGTGGGGTTTCACCCTTGGGTGTTTCTACCACTGTTGTGGATGTCTTGGGTGTGGAATTGAACTTTTATTTTTATTTTTATTGGTGCTCACTGCAGTGACAAACACATGAAATATTTTTCTTGTGAGAAATTTGGTACATTGGCCCCAATAGCAACGTAGATGAACCCCAGCAAATGTGAGCATGATTGGTGTAGTAGCCGCAGCACAAAACAGGAATTTCCACTTTTTCCATGGGTAAAACTCCCTATAACCTTACCTAATCTGCGCTCATACTGAGTCTTGACACAGTTCATAATCATCCCCTAGAGAAACACCTGTCTTTCTTTCAGTCGTCCACCTACCCCCAGCATGATCTGACACGGACCAAATTCATCACTGACAGCTACAACAGGGACCTCAACAATGTTCACATAGCAGTCAAGAATATACTGCTGGAGCAGCTATCGCACTTGGCCAAAAGAGAGCTTGCTCTCGACGCCTGTGTGCGCAGGCTTGAAAATTTCTATGTGGAACTATACCCCCACCGGAAGAGGCAGTTCATCAAGATATACAGGGAAGGGCAAGGAGGCAGGACACAATACGCCAGGGTGAGTTGAGAGTTTCGTCGAGAGCTTGGGACATTGCGCTCACTTCTCGTAGGTGCACTGGTTGTGGCCAGTGTCTGCCAGCAAAGGAATGGTCCCATGGTAGCGCTGCGCGTTATGGGACAAAAATGCCGGTTCCCTCTGAATCCAGACAACCACAAGGCCCCTCCACTAGTGGCGGGAAGGGGAGCAACCACTCAGTACCGCCTAGAGCCTGGGATGTGCTTGAGGGCATATATATAGTGAGTGTCCACAGCCAAGTGAAAAGCGGCTTGGTCAACAGGCTAACATTATCATAACACCAGCGAATCCCTCAAGCCCCTCGAGGGGTGAAATAGTCTATTGTTGATCCCAATTTTAGAAGACGCAGAAGGCATTGTTACCAGGATCACCAGTGCCTGGAAGACCATGGGTTGGGTTGTAATCTAGCTTTCTTGTTCCTGGTATAAGGTTTTGTACCACCCAGCATTTCCTCCAGCTCTCCACACAGTACCACTCTGTCCCTGTGCGGCTGCAATCGCTACACCCGAATGTGGCACTGCTCCCTAAGCTATATGTTTCAATTGGCCCGCTCCACTTACCAGTTAAACTCTCTCCATTAATACATGGGAGCTGAAGAGCTACAAAAGTCTTGCCATAGAGGTCGCACATGGCACGTCGAGGCAGAAGAACTACAAGCTCACTGGTACTCTGGAACTCAGTCCGGTGCAGGCATATGAGTGGAGTGTTTCAGCGTGACACTGGCTGAAAGGATGCATCGCAGTTTCTTGACACAACGCTCAATCCTGCGAGGGCAATGCTCCATGACACTGCATTTGCAGCTGGATTTCTGCCAGCTGGTGGCCATGTCTACAACTCAGTTGCATACGTTCTCAGTATCAAAGATTGGGGGAAAAGATGGGTGACTATTTGAGGGGTTGTAGTTGCATGGCATCCCTGAACTGTTTGTTTCAGCTGAAATTTGCTTCATTGCTTGGTTGGACGCATGAATTAGTGAATGATTGTCAGTATGTTGTCTCATGTATCTCTTACACTGCTGGGATTTTCGCAGTGGCATCACATCGGCCCACTCTGGTACATGGCTAAGAGATGACTTGGCCAGCACACAAACTGATCTCTTGTATTTCGATCAGCAGAACCATGTATTGCTGTTCTATTACTTGCTGTTTGTGACTCATCTTCTTGCCAAGGAACTTACAAGTGTTTTGTCAAGTCGTGACTGCAATCCGTCTGCTCATTGCACAACAGGCGATCAGGTGAGGCAAAAGGTGTGGCATGTGATGCACAATGGGAAATCTGGGGCTAAACTGGGTGATACTTCATATCATGAGCAATTTTGGGAGCTGACAGGCAGAAGTCTATTGGGTCATCTTCAGCACCCAGCTGGTAAGAATGCAGCTGAAACCCCATATTTCACGCCTTGACCGCGCTCTGTGGTTCCTTCCTCGATCCCATGTCCATGAATCTCAAGGTGTGTCAATAGACACCTAGGGCATCGAAACACTCTATTCAGGTTCTTTGCCATTCCCTGAGGCACTGTAACACGAGCACGCTCAACAAAGGCCTCACCTTCGCTGTTATTACTGTCACCACTGTTGCTTTTCTCTTCCCCTCAGGGTCATCCTCTGTGTTGTCGTGTATGTCGAAGCAGAAAGAGAGCTGAAACAGGGTGAAATACATCATAAGTCTGCCATCATCACATAAATGGCAGTACTTTGTCTGCATTTGTGTTCAGTATCTCAGGCCATACATATAGCCTAGCGCGCTCACCTCCCCTTCTTTTCCAAGGCTGACTCCAAGATTTCGACTGGTGTATTGGGGGAATAACCAACACAATGCAGTCGTGTCATACTTGGCGTTTGTCAATTACTTGGTGCATTACATATGAAACCATAACCAGGCACTTTGTAACAGGTGGAGAGAACCTACCAAGTGTTGATATTGAAGTTCCATCGATTGAATATTTACATATCGATTTCCAGTAGACCCTGTTCCAGCAGACCATAGGTCTCCCTACCTTTTAAAGATAGACCTGCAATCTCAAGTGGAAAGGAAAGTAACCTAATTGTTATCTAACACATACATCTCCACAAAACCTGGATGTTGAGTAACAACCCTGATCACAGTCTGTCGCACTCAACGCAGGTACCAGAAGTGAATCTGGGACAGCACTGCACAGGTGTGATTTCCCTGACACCGCAGAATCACAAGTCCCACTCCTGCATGACCCATTGAAGCCCCACCTTTTCCCAGTTGATTATGCTGCACAGCATTGCGTGAGCGTAAAGGCCCTGACACACTGGTATTGCAGCTCCCAGTTCTTCCAAAACCTCTTGAATGAGTGGTGCTGTGTGCTGGATCGCACTCCGCAAACAGGAACATGGTAATACCCAGAGAAATGGTTCACTGCAACCACATCGCTCAACCAAAACTTCCTCCAACGCGTGGCAATGCTGTTGTATGCTGGATGGCACTGCACAAAACGAAGATGTCCTAACACCTGGAAACAGTGCTGTGAAGGCGCTGACCATCACCCCACTGGCAGCCAGGAGCTCTTGGTCATGGTTGCAATGAGGTGGTGATGGTGGTAGAACTCAGAGGGCGGAATGGCGTGCAGCAGGAAATTTAGGTAGCTCACTCACTTGGGGGCCGGGAATCGAGGGTATGATTCCTCTATACCCTTTCCTTGTACCTCCTTCCCACTGTACTGTGTATATGGAGCCAACTAATCATTTTATTCAGTATGGTACAAGCATATAAACAAACTACTCTTACTTTTGGATCAACTGGTGTAGGGTCACCTGTTTCATCGAGATTGGGCTCTGATGAAGTTCCAGGACATCTAACATGAGCCAGCAACTGAGTGAGTTCTAGCAGCTTTTCAGAACCGTCGCTAATCGCGCTAGATCGCAGTTCATGGCTCTGTCTGGGGTGCAGACTCTGGTAGCTGTGTGTTTGGTGCTTTTTTGTGGGAGGGCTCGCCGGCTAGCTTATGAAGTTGTCTGTTGACAAGCCTACTCACCAGTGGGGTATGAGGTTGACTCCCTGCCTTCAGAGGCTCGAACTTCGTCCCTGTGCGATGAAGGCGGTGACCATATGGTTTCTAGCCCCACGCCCAACACAGGTGCCTCTTCAACAAGTGCGAATCTAAGACTGCTGTGTGGGGAGTTCAATGAGGGAATGGACACTTCTGCCGCTTTGCAAGGACAGGGGGCCTTACGCAAGTGATGCTCAGCTGGTGCAGCCTGCTCCTTGCTTTCCGGGGCCTTGCTTGATTGGGTCTGCTTGGAGGGGGCATCTCCTTGGGCTTGTGGGATCGAGACTACGTGGGCTGGCGTCTCTGTTGGCTTCATGATCAACAGTCTCACCCTTCTTGGGCTTGTGGCATTGAAGCTCCTTGTGGGCGGGCAGGTCAGCATCTCCACCAGTTTGATTGGTCTTGCGCTTCTTGGTGGATCGCACTCTTGTGGGGTTCGTTCGAGGTCACGGGCTGTTCGCTCTCATCATTGAAGTCTGTCCAACTTGTGATCGATCCATTTGAGGCCCTTGTTGAACAAAATCCCCTCACACCCTTGCTGTTTGTTAGTGCAGCCAGACAAACCTCATCCATGGTGACTCAAGCGTCTATCTTTCTGGTGTATCCCCAGCCTCCACCAGGCCTATATGTATAGATCAAGGCACCCCAAGGTTTGGTCTTCCTCTGCAACAGACCACAGACTGCCCTACACACTAGTTAGCTGGGCTTCGAGTAGCCAATTGCTGGGACCTACCATCAACACACCTATGGAAGCTGTTCAAGCCGATGGTGGATGAGCAGGATAATAATAATGTCATCATCATTTTCGGACTCATTGATCACCTGACAATGTTGTGCCTGGGTCATGGTGCCCTTGCTCCAAGAATTGAGGCTGAACACCTGTTGTGCACCTGGTCAGCATACCACTGGCAGTGACTACTGTTTGCAACAGTTACCCTTTTCAGGATCGCACAATGGGACTCATAAATAGCCAACACCAAGTACTTGTGTGGCTGAGCAGCTGGCTGAAAACCGATAGCTGCCTCTGCCTCTGCAGTTAGGTCTCATTGCCCAGCTTCATGGTTCTATATCATGGGTCCAGTGGCTGGGTCTTGGTGGTGCTCGATGATGTCCACGAGCGCTGCAACTTTCGACAAGATTACCTCCTCCAGCCCCTCCAATGTCCATGACTTCCAGAAACGGCCAGTGTTCGCGTCCCCTGGCTTCATGCGGAACAGGATGTGCTTGAACTCAGTCAGAAAGTTCTATGTGATGTGTCTGTCGTCCCAGTCATTCGATTGTTTTACAGACAACAAGGCAACAGTACCCACCATGCATACAATGTCAGTGCTGTTGTTCATGGTAGGAAAGAGTGCGTCTCGAAATCACTCCAAGTATAATAAACGTGGGGAAGTACATACCTGTCCCCATGAAACTTAGCGCCAGTCATCTCTATCACAGCCATCGCTCCTCCAGTCATATTGACCCAGACAATAGACTGGGTGAAAGGCTACAGGCTGATGATCCTCTGGCCATCTGGTTGTTTCACATTCTTGGTGCACCAGATGATGGTTGGGAACAACACCTGCTTGGACATCACCATTGCCTCTTCACTCACACAGAAGTTCTCCATGAATTTGTTGTCCTTGGCAGTGGTGCAAGCACGGGCCAAGGTGTCCTTTCCGACACTCTCCTTGTTCCTTCTGCACACAGCACTCCTCCCCTTCAAGACCTCGAACGCGAAGTGTTCCTTAGCCCTATCACTGCTGATCCTCTTCTTGCTTATTCGTCGCTCCAAGCCTTGCATCCTCTCAGCCCGCACGACGCCAGCTTCATTGATCATGGGTGGGTAGCAGAGTAGGTGCCCTGCAGCTGTGGGATCCTATTCTATCATGCAGGGCAGCAAATGTGACTATACCAGACTTTCAGTACTTGGATTGGAGAGAACCCATGTTTCCAGATATACTTAGGTACTGTCTGCTTGCAGTATGGTCTTTGCTATATAGCTGAGGATTTTTGCATGACAAGACCAGTATGACAAGTCTAATCGATTTTTGACAGTTGGACGTTCAAAGCACAAGCTAACAAACAATTGATTCAATTTACATATCAGGATTAAGGCAAAAAAACATGCTTGGAGGAACAAGATAATAACAGTGACAAAAAATACTACAATCCTTTCACTGGAAATCACAAGACACACACCCCAGGCATATTGACCTGGAAAACAACTAGTGGGCTGGAATAGTGAGGGGTTAATACACAGTACATGTCGTCAATTTGGTAGCAGGGAATCACCTTAACATGGTGGCTCAGTCATCTCATGTGACTCCTCCGGTGTATGTGTGCAGCTCAGTCCACCCCGCAGGCCTGTACAGTAAGGTTGGGGCGCCAGGCCAGGTCACTGCGAGCGCAGTGGGACGTACTGGCCCGATCCTTTGCACGGAGTGGTTCGTGTGGGTGCCAGATGGTTCATCGGGAGGTGCAACGGTAGCGACGGGCATGGCATCAGAAGGAGGTGGGTGGGGGGTGAGGCATTTGGACGGTGGGAAGGACGATCGACGTCCCTGCGACGGATTCACCGTTCAAAGGCAGGACTGGCAGCGGGATCAGTCAAGGTGTAGTGCAGTCTATATATGTGAAAAAGCCAGATGAAGCTGTTATCCTGATTGCACCAGGCCCAAGCAGTGCGAGTCCCCTTGGTCCATGTTCTTTGATCATGCGCTTGGGCCTACTTGTTTAAGGTTCCATGTAGGGCACAGGCCGCTGGTTGTGCTTGGGGGATGGCCCTGGATCAGTTCATAGACCAGGGTTATTCTTTGGTATAGCCACTGTATGGCCTGTGAGTCATACGAGTTTCAGGCAGTGCTGAATCCAGGCAGAAACCTCACTGTCAGACACAATCCTGGTCACCTGTTGTTGTCTATGGTCCAGGTTGCCCCATTCAATAATCTGTGTGGTGAGTGCACTGTGAAACAAAGCAGAAGCACTTGATGTCACATCGGTGTGCCACCTGGCTCCATTTAGGCATGCGCCACCAGGGGGATGTGTGCACTCAATGATGCAGACTGAGTCGTTGCAAGATTGCAGTGAAACGACTGCAACACTAGTAAGTATTATATACAGTCTACATCTGATTTTGTTTACATTCTGTTTCTTGAAATACTGTAAATAAGTACATGAATGATTCAATTGTCATCAGCTGGAGCTTCATGGCCCTGTCAACCTGGGTGCCCACCACCATGTCCACCCCTGATTGCTACTCTGTGCTGTCCTCCTATGTTGGGCAGAAGCGTTCCAACACTGTGGTACCACATGCCAGCAGGATAGCCTGGGCTTGGGAGATGGCTGGGCTTTGGCCAGCTACAGCTTTTTTGGCAGCACAAACACCAGAGTGTCAATGTGGTAGCCATGCCGGCTGAGTTCGTTTGGACAAATGTCCACCACTTGGATTTCCCAGCTGAGGCCCTCATTCCTTTGCAGTCACAAAGCACCAAGACTGCCTCTGTGCCCCACCCATACATCACGAAATCCAACCACAACTGTGAGCTAGCTTCCTGCTGCTTTTCTCCTGCCATCTGCAGACCACCCACTGGTCTATTGTCGAGAGGTCCACTGCCGATTTTGGCAAAGTCCAGGTTTTTGCCCCAGCACACCTTGATAGATGACATCGCTGGACTGAACAAAGCTGCTGAGATGGGGGTGATCATGTCGCAAGTTGAATACTGTGTGACTTGCCCAAACCAGCAACTGGATTCAAAAGTCAGTCGGATCAACCAGTAAACTTGGAACTAAATTACAGGCACTCGCCTATCCTTGTTCACAGCATCTTGGAACCTTTGCACAAACGGGTGTGAGTGTGGGACAGTGCTGTGCACAAAGATGTACAATCCATGCTTGTGGTCTTTGGCCATTTTAATCAGGAGGTACTCCGTCATGTCTTCAATTAGCCACCAAGGGGTCAGTCAACGAAATGCTTTGGAATGCAATCTCCAAACCTTGATCAGCCCAGCCTTGTCTGTCTCTGTACAAAGAGTGCTGTTATCTGCTGTGAACAGGACGACAAGCGTGCAGATGTGCTCCAATCCAGGTCTACTGCTATCCAGAACTCCCATGTTGCTCTTGCTCATTTCTGCTTTGCCTGTCCTGATTGCAATCAACCTTTCCATCCTCATTCCCAGAAGGTGAGATGAAGCTATCACACCAGGTCAGGACTGCAGAATGATCTTGACCAATGCAACTACTCACTGGCCACCTATTGCACTCCCAACGCCTGCGCAACTGCTGCCCAATGCTCTCTGTTGTTGACTGTGTGGCCCAGTTGCAGACTACCAACACAGCCAAGCTGAGCCAGCCTAACCTAACCTAACAAGAGGAAGAGCAAACTCAAGGGTGGCACAAGGAGAAGATGGCTATAATAATAATAATAGTAGTAGTAGTAGTCAATTGAAGAGTTGAGGGAGAGCTAGTGAAGGTTGAGTAAGCCACATACTCAGTGAGGGTGCATGCAAAACTCACCAAATCTACACTAAGGATTGCTCCTCCCCTCTTGGGACCAATGTTGGAACAATTCATAGCAGAAGTATGTGGCAAAAATGTCGAGGAAAAACCTTTCGCAGAGCTTGAGGACATTGGAATGTCCCATGAGGGCGTCTCAAGGTGGAAAGGATTGTATTGCGGCGCGAGGTGACAGGTCATCCAAATATCCAAGAGTGCAAACATAAAATCCATCCAAAATAGAGTGTGAGACCAAATGTTCACTCTCAGCTCAGGAGTGGCTGTCTGGTTGTGGAAGTGACACCTTGGGGTCACTGTTTTCAAAGGAAATGCGAATGTGGGAGTCTGGCTGCATTGTGGCTGATGGCAAAATCAGCAAGACTGACATGAGTGGTCGTGGGTGTCTTAGCGAGCATGCATTCAGGGACCAGATGGTAACCAGGCCCTGATCGTCCTGATCACCTAGCTGTGGCTGTTTGAGCTCCCAGAAACTACCAACTGCAACTTGTCTGTCACTCAGGAACTTGTCCAGCCTGGCTGCCAACTTGAATTTAGCTAACTCTGTCGTCTGGCTTCATTTCCATTGCATGGTGTGTTTATCACTTATGCATCAACAATCCCAATTTGTGTATTATACTTTGATTTACATTCCATGAATCACACCATGATATGATTGTCATACTTAAACAGTGGAATAAGCAAAGAAAGAAAATTGAGATATTGTTTGGTTTTTGCATCATGCCATAACATAACTCCCAAAGCACTTTGTTTCTTATTAAGATCCAGCCTCACATAGCATTGGGACCCACCCTAAACCTTTGTACAAAATAAATGTACAAAAGCGTGTGCAACATGAATATAATGTAATGCAGAGAGTGTTAAAAATTTGGGCAATGCATTCTCAACTTCCTGGGGACAACAGTCATTGCTGAACATGCTGTGTCATTTGAACAATTTCACCTGCCAAACTAAATCCTTACCCCAGTAGTCAAGGTTGTTGGGGTAAGGGTAGAATCCAACATGAACCCAGTGTTGTGAGAGCACTTCCATGCCATATGCCTCATGGTTGGAAGACCAGCTCCAGCTGTTCAGGAACCACTGCTGGATGCCTGGATCGCATAAGGATCCAGGCGGGGGTTGCACAACAGACCCTCATGCCAGACATGGAACAACAGTGCAAGGTAGCAGCACTCTAAAGGTTGTTCTGGATGTTGCAGGTTGAGTAGCCCCTGCATAACCTTGGCATGCACTGGGTGGGACCTTTCCCTAAGGTTTTGCTCCACACTCTACCAAGTATGAAATCTGTGTAGGTGCTCATCACTTTTTTTTTATAGAGAGAGGTGGGTTGGTTAGCATATAAGATATAATTGAACATAAAGCTTCACTATTTAAAATTGTCAGAAGGTGTGAGCTGACACTGCGTTCAGCCACTAGCTGCTCTGTGTTGTGACCCTCTAAGGAGTTGTGGCTGGGAATGATGTGAAGGTGGTGGAGGCAGGAAGTGGTGGCTGTATGCACTGAGGAAGGCCCTGGAAGGGCCAAGATGAGGTCTTGTGGCTGACCAAGGCGCTAGTTGCTGGATTCCTGAAGGGAGATCCCAAGCTAGTCCTAAGGTAAGTGGCAAGGTCTAAATCAGAGGGAGGGAACTCCCTAGAGAGGATGTGTGATGAGATATAACAAGCTGGGGAAACCCAGGCTTGTCTACTGCTGTATATATACCTGGCAAGTACAGACGAGTCATCTACCTACACCAGTCAACCACCATTCTAAGGTGAGTCAACCACATGAGTCATCTACTACACCAGTCACCTCCCATTCCAAGGCAAGGGGACCGAAAACAGCCAAGTCATGAGACGAGCCAAAGAGAAAAAGGGAGAAGAGGCAGAAGGAAGGCAAGAGAGGCAAAGAGGGGGGAGGGGCTGATCATGGCTCATGACATTGTCCCCCACTTGTGCAAGCTCAGGCAGCGCCGGATGAGTGCAGAAAAGAAGAAAGAAAGAAAAAAAAGAAAAAAGAAAGAAAAGGGAAGCATTTGTTTAGGGCTACATTATCCAGGGCACATTGTAGCAACAACTGGTTACCACCTTAGGGGGCCCAAATTCTCCGACCTAATCTGAACGCTCCTCTGGGGTCTCACCCAGACACTCCCAGGCCTCATACCGTTCCTCCCATCCCATGTGTTGGTTCCAGGTGTACTGGTCGAGCCATTCGAAGAGCTAGCCCTTCAACATTCCCTTTCAGAAGAGGAGGTTGGCAACCTGGTCCCAGGTGAGCTCCTCAATCAGATTGTGGTATATCTCGGGTGTCTTGGAGCACCACTCTTGCACAGCATCAGCAATCCACTCTTGCATGTGGTCAGTCTGCACCCACCAGGTTCTGTCAGCCTTCCATTCGAGGTCCAGGAACTGGCCTTTGGACTTGGTGACCATGCCATAGATGGAGTTGCCAACACACTTGTTTGTGACATAGAGTTTTGTCCTTGACATCTGCCAGGTGTCGTCTGGCCTTGGCCTGTCTCCCACCCACATAAGGGGTCCATGTTTCAGGTGGTGGAGGGTGTTGCCACTGACGGCACACTGAGCCTGCTTGTGCAGGGGGATGTACTTGAGGTTGCATCCAGGGTTGAGGTCTGCAGCATATTCGAGGGTGTCTGAGAAATTGTTGATTTTCCAGACGTTGTGGATGTACTTGCCCACCCCCTGGCTATGGAGTCATCCAGATTCTTCCTTGATGAGGAGGTAGTTGCTGCAGGCCATGATGGTGACCTTTGGCTTAGGCCCCCACCTGGACTGGTCCTGGGTATTCTCATTGGCCCTGGCCTGATGCTCCTTGACGTTGCGCCCCTGGTGCTTGTTCCCAGCAGATTTCGTGACAATTACAGTGTAGGACTTGATGATGACCATAGTGAGGTAAGTAGTGTGGGGGGTGAGGTCAAGTGCTGCAACAGTAGTGGAGATGGGGATGTCATTTACCACCTTCCCTAGTTCCACTTTATAGTTTTTTGGAACTGGGGCTGTAGGGAACATGCATTGGAATTGACACATGACTTGGCCTTGTTCCCTAATCTTCTCTGCTCTCATTCCATGGTGTTCTCTAGCAAGTCATACCCTTTCTACTTGACTTCATAATAAAGTTGCCCCTTCTTCCTCTCCCACCCCACAATCTTCTTGACTTCGAATTGTTCCTCCCCTTCCTCTGTAACAATGGGGGTGGCTGCAGTGAAAATTGTCTGAAGGTATCTTCCTTGTATGGAGGAGGTCAATGTGGAACATGTCATGGATCCTCATTGATTTTGGTAATGCTAGGTGGTAGGCATGTGATGATATGCATTCCATTACTGTGAACAGACCAGCCTGTTTATTGTCTAGTTTCTTGGAAGGTCACCTGGTTCTGATGTTGTGCGTGTTTAGCCACACCTTCTGTCCCTTTGCATACTCCAGTGTTGTCCCTTGTTCCTCCTTTTGGTGGTATGCCATGGAAGCCTGTGCTTCGTCCCAGATCCTTCCCATGCATTCTGCCATTTTGTCAGCCAGGGGTGAGGTCCCTTTCTCCTCCAAAATCTGCCAACGAGGGTGTTTCCCATATACTGTCTCAAAGGCAGTTTGTCCTGTGGCTGACTGAGTTCTTTTGATTGTTGTGGCAGAATTCTGCTATTGGTAACCATTTTGTCCAGTCGTCTTGATTGTGGTTGCAGAAGCTTTGAAGGTACCCTTCTAGCCATTGGTTGGTTTGTTCCACTAACCCATCCGTTTGAGGGTGGTATGCTGTTGAGAAATGGGGTTCTCCCCCTAAACATTCATACAGGGCCTTCAGGAAGTTGCTGTTGAAAGTTGGTCCTCTGTCCGAGATAGTTATCCTTGGGGTGCTGTGGTGCTTCCACACTTCCTGCAGAAATACCTGCACTAGTTCTTCTGCATTCATGCTCTCTCTGCAGGGTATGCAGTGTGCTTGTTGGGAGAAACGGTCCACCACTACAATAATACTATTGAACCCTTCTTATTCTGGGAGTTTTACAATGAAATCATAGTTGACTTCCTCCCATGGTTCCTGCAGCAGTTCAATGTTTTTTGGGGAAACCCACAGGGAATGTTTTCACTAGGCTGCAGGTCTCACATTGGTCCACGTACTCATTTACCTGTGATTTTAGGTTTGGCCAGGAGTACCACCTGTTGATCATCTCGAGGGTCCTTGCTTGTCCCTGGTGCCCTGCCACTGGTGAATCATGGTGTAGGCTAAGGATCTGTTTCCCAATTTCAGGGTTGTCTGGGATGATAATAGTGTTGTCGTACCATAGTAACCCTTCCTTCCAGGTGTATTGTTTGTATTGTTTCCATATTGATGCTGGTAGTTCCTCCACATGTTTAATGCTGTGTATTAATCAATGTTTCAAGGGACTTGTCTTCCCCCTGGGCTTCTTTGATTTTGTTGGGATTCGACCAATAGAGTCACCAACAGTGAGTTTCACAAGCTCAGACTCAATGCTTCTTTCTTTTGTCCTATGTTCCATGGGGACATCATTGTTACAGTTACTACTGTTATGTCTTCCTGCCATGTTGATCATGTGGTTCCTTTGTGGTCTCCTTTGTTACATGTGGACACATGGTTGTATGACCCATGATGTATTCTGATTGGCTCACTAATGTATGACTCGCTTGCCTTGCATGTACATAAGAGAGGTCTCTGGAGAGCCAGACTCTCCATCTGTTGATACAATCCTATCCTGTCTATCTGCTATCTCCTGAGTGCACTCTCTACAAGGATCTGCTATAGCAAAGGCTTTATCACATTGCTGCAGAGTTCTGAGAAGCCAATAGATTTGGTCTATGATATCAATCCCTACTTCCGCCTTAAAACCAATGAAGTGTTTGGTGGTGATCATTGTCTCTTCTGGGCTGGGTATATCCTTATGATTGCTCCTTCTTGACAGGGCATCTGGCTGTTTCCCTGGTCAGCAGACAATCTTGAAGTTATAGGATGCTAACAACCCATACCATTGAGTGTGTTTTCTATCCATGACCTGGGCTTTACTCCAGAACTGTAAGTTCTGGTGGTCAGTGTAAATGGTAATGGTCTGTTTGGTCCCTTCAAGCAGGTACCACCAGGGGGAGAGTGATTCTATGATTGCCAGTAGCTCTTTATTGTAGGTGTCATATTGTTGTTGTGCTTCATTGAAGCTTTCAGACATGAAGGCTACGGGATGTAACTGTCTAGCCTTATGTTGTTGGCTAAGAATAGATCCCATGGCTACCCCCGATGCATTTGTCTCCAGGAAGTAGGGTTTGTCCAGGTCGGAATGTATAAGGATTGGTTCCCTACATATTGAATCTTTGATGGCCTGGAATGCTTCTTGTCATGGTATAGACCATTCCCATTCCATGTCTTTCTGTGTTAGGGAGGTAAGTGGTTGGGTGAGTGTACTGTACACAGCAATGAATCTTCAGTAGAAGTTCACAAATCCTAAGAAGGCCTGTACTTGTTTCACAGTTTTGGGTGTTGGCCAGTTGCAGATAGCCTGGACCTCGTCTTCTTCCATGGATATTCCTTCTGGTGTTATTTATGACTAGTCCTACATAGGTAACAGTGGTGACAAAGAAAGAGCATTTCTCTGGTCGTGCGAACAGATGGTGTTCCCAGAGTTGTTTTAAGACTTCTCTGACATGTCTGATATGTTCTTCCTGGTCCTTGGAATAGATAGGATATCGTCTCAGTAGACCACCGCATATATGTCTTTTAGGTCCCAAAAGAGTTCATTCATGAATTGTTGGAACACAGCAGGTGCATTTTTTAGCCCGAAGGGCATAACCACATATTTGTATAGCCCATCTTTGGTTCAGAAGGCTGTTTTCCATTCATCTCCTTCCTTGATTCAAACATTGTTGTATCCCCATTGTAGGTCTAGTTTAGTGAAGATCTTTGCTTCTCAGAGTTTCTCTAAGAGGTTTTCCTGTAAGGGTATGGGAAATTGATCGCTGATAGTAATGTCATTGATCTTTCGATAGTCAATAACTAGCCAGAGGGACCTATCCTGTTTCTTGACATAAAAACAGGGGGCCACCATAGGGGACTTGCTGGGTCATATTTTACCATCCTTGAGCTCCTGTTCTATGAAGTCCTTGAGAGTTTTCTGTCAGCCTGGTGACATGGGGTATGCCTTTGCTGGTCAGGGAAGTTCCACTTCCTCCTTGAAATTTGTCACACAGTCATGCTTCCTGTGTGGTGGTAGTTCCTTGAACCTTTTGGCATCAAAGACATCTGCAAAGTCTTGGAATTCCAGAGGGATGTTTGTGGTTATGCGAACCATCTTTCCTTCTAGGGATACTTTTTCCCCAAAGTCAACAGGGATCAAGGGGTCAATTGACTTTGGTTCAATGATATCCCCTTCTGCTGTATCTCAGTATTTAATTTCCATGGTTTTCCAGGAAATATCCAGGTCATGCTTCGCAAGCCATTCATTTCCTATGATTGCTGGGGTATCACCCAGGGGCATGACATAGAAATGCTCCTTGAAAACTCGTCTGTTTAATTTGAAGGTAATAGTTATTTGGAAACATATTTTTTCTGTTGTTTCCTGTCCATCGATGGCTTTGACTGTTCATGGAAACTGGAGTTTGATGGGGGGGGAGACTTCCTTCTGGCGAAGGTTATTATGTCCATGAAGTTTCTTGATGATCCAGAATCAATGAGTGTCTTTACTGGGTCCATGATTACCTTGATCGGAATGTGTGTATGCAGTGTATTATCAGTCACTCTAATGTGGTACATTCTTTTCTGACCTTCAGGTCTATCCTTGCCTCCTGACATGGGTACAGGGGGCCATTCTAGTTTTCTGATTCTGAGGAGGTAGAAGCCTCACTTTGGGCGTTTTCAGGAATCTCCACAGCCTTTCCTTTGATTGATCCTCCTCCTTCAGCTGTGTTCCATTCTGTGGCTCTGCATGTGTCTTTTCGGTGTCCCTTCTTGGCACACTTTATGCAGAGCTTCTCATCCATCCTTTGTTTGAATTCTTTGTTGGATAGATTTTTCTTCTTTGGCTTCATACCATTTTCTTCAGTGGTACCTTGTTGTCCCTGGAAGGCATTAGTTCTGGTGTTCCGGTTTGAAGTGTCTCGTCCCCTAGTGGTGAACAGGATATCATTGGTTTTGATCACAAGCTCAATCCATTGTTTGAGAGTGACTGTGTTGGTATTCTGCATGAACGTCATTCGGAGAATTTCCTTCTGTACATTGTCTTTTAGTCCCATACAGAATCTATCAATAAGGGCTCATTCATCCCAGCTCAGGTCATCCATGAGGATGTGGAACTGTGAGGTGTATTCCTGTGCCAACCGGCTTTGTTGGAGTTTCTGGATGTCTAGAACCGCCCTATCCTTCTTTATCAGATCTCTCTGAAAGCTAGCAGGAATGCTTCCTTGAACAACTTCCAGGAGGTCAAGGCTGTGTGAGGGGTTTTCTTGAGGTGTCATTTTAGTAGGGGTTTGGCCCATCACGTTCCATCACGTTCCTTCATGTTAGTGAGTGTGGTAGCAATTTTCTGTTGGTCTGTAAATGCCCCTGGGTAGTCATTGAAGTACATTTCCACTTTCATCAGGAAAATCTCTGCTTCTTGGTCTTATTTCTTTCCCTCAGAGGGGTCAGGTTTCTTGGTTCTTGCTCCCTTGGGAATACTGTCCTTTGGGAGGTCTTTTCACCTGACCTCTCAGTGTGTGGACTGTTAACTGCTGGGTTCTTGGAAGATGTCTGATCATATGGATAGTGGACTTTCGGACCATTCCGTGGGTGCCAGTTCTTCATTTGTTAACTGAGTGATGTGGTTATTGATAGCCATGATTAATTCCCTATTGATGTCGTTTGATCTTTTAGGGCCTTGAGGGCCTCTTGGTGTTGTTCGCCCATGGTACGTAGGTGGGTGAAGAGGTTTGGTAAGGCGTCAAGTCTTGTGGCAATATCTGTTAGGGCTTTGGTGTTGTCCTGGATACCCTGGAGGGTGTGGTGGGTGTTGTTGGAGGCTTGAAGAGATGTATTTTTGATTCCCTGGGCTTGCTGGTCGATTCGCTTGTCGTGGGTTCCTGTAGCCACTTGTTGGTTACATACATCTGTAAGCTGGTCCCTAAGTTGTGTTATTCCAAGGGCTTCCACTGTGATTTGCTGGGTGATTCAGGGGATGAGAGGTTCCATTGCCCATCCCATGAGATCAATGAATGAGGCTTGTTGTTCTGCTGGGATGGCAGGTTTGGGAGCCCTGGGTGCCACATATGGGGGAGCTGGTGGGTTGGCTATTAGATCCTGTTTGAGAGGGACTGGTTCCCATAGTGGAGTGTGCCTTGTGCAGATGTGACGCATGGGTATACCCACCAAAGGGTGGATTGATACTCTGTCACTGTCTGAATCCTCATTATGGATGATGGTTGGATACGTTTGTGAGTGTTGTTCAGGTTTGGTTGAGGGCCTGGGAATTGGATTTTCTGGTTCTTCAATCCTGATAGTGTTGTCTTCTCCTGGCTTTGTGCCTGACATGGAGTGTTGGGATGATACTGATGAGGTCCTGGAGCGTTGCTCCAGGGTTTGCTCATGGTCTTCATGAGCACTTGCTACCACAGAAGGGGTTACGCTTGGTGGTGCTGAAGGGGGTCTAAGGCTTGCTGGCCTTGACCAACATTTGGGGTTGTGTCTTGGCTCTGTCATAGTTTGTTTCAGCGAAGACTGGCAGGGTAATCTGGTAGTCATTTGTGGAGATGTTCCTTTTTGTGGGTGGATTCCAGAAGTGGTCTTTTGCTGTATCCGTGGTGTGCTTTGGTCCTGTGTCCATCGTGAAAGCTTGTTCTATAATGTCACGACCCTCTGAGGAGTTGTGGCTGGGAATGATGTGAAGGTGGCAGAGGCAGGAAGTGGTGGTTGTATGCACTGAGGAAGGCCCAGGAAGGGTCAAGACGAGGTCTTGTGGCTGACCAAGGTGCTAGTCACTGGATTCCCAAAGGGAGATCCCAAGCTAGTCCTAAGGTAAGTGGTGAGTTCTAAATCAGAGGGAGGGAACTCCCTAGAGAGGATGTGTGACGAGATAGAACAAGCTGGGGAAACCCAGGCTTGTCTACTGCTGTATATATACCTGGTGAGTACAGACAAGTCATATCTACCTACGCCAGTCAACCACCATTCTAAGGTGAGTCAACCGCATGAGTCATCTATCTACGCCAGTCACCTGCCATTCCAAGGCAAGGGGACCGAAAACAGCCAAGTCACAAGACAAGCCACAAGAGAAAAAGGGAGAAGAGGCAGAAGGAAGGCAAGAGAGGTGAAGAGGGGGGAGGGGCCAATCATGGCTCGTGACACTCCGTTACTCCAAGCAGGATAGCATGGTGTAAAAAGTTGATAGTCAGCATGGTTGTTATGGCTGTAAATAGCAAAATCAGTGTATTTATCTTGCTGCCATGGTACAAAAGTTACATATAGTGACGAAGACAGGTGACGGCAATCAACAGGCAGGTGGTGAGCTGACAAAAAAGGATTCCTGGGGGAATTTTGGTAAAATACTGGGGTAGGAAACACTGACAGCTGGACCCTCTCTCAACTAGATTGCTTCTTGACAGGACACTGTTATGCCAACATGTTGTGCCTAGCTTCATTTATTGTGACTCCTGCAGGTGGTGTTCCTGAACTCAACCCCAGCCCCTGGGTCATCTGAGGTGTCCTGATGTCTGATTTCAGACTAACCCCTGCTCCTTGTCAGATAACCTGGCTCACAGCTCCTGCAGCTATGAGACTGAGCTGGCCATGACAGTCATCTCTGGTAAAGGTGAGCATTGTTCAGGTGGATTCACTGCTGTTGTATGCTTTTACCTGGACCAGTCATTCATCTGCAAGCAGGGCCAACTTCTTCTTGTTTGTGCATGCTGACACTGTTCACACTGTGGTATTGGCCATCAACAACACCAGGAAACACCTCACTCTGGAAATTATCATGTAGGTTGCCCTGTTGAACACCACATGGAAAGGACACTTTCAGGCTTTACTCTGCTGTGTTAGTCAGAGGGTTAGAAAATCAGTCTGGTGAAAGGAAGGCCAGTTTGCACAGGTGGAACTCCAGGGGATTTTGCTGATGTTTGCATCCAAGTGTAGAATGACTGTGATCTCACAGGTTTCAAGGGGAGTCTATACACAGCCCTGATGGCCTCATCTGCTGCACCCCGGCTTCAAGTACCAGGCACTCTGTGGAGGGATTGTTGGAGGCTGGCATGAGGGGATTACATATGGCTATGTTTGGGTATCTCTTGTCCTGTTGCCAGTAGCTTTTGTGGATCAATTTTATGTTACATGTTTGAACACAATGATGTTTAAAAATGGCATTAAAGCACTTCATGAAAAAATACAATGAAAGGTTTGCAACAAGCAAGTGGGGTGCAAGTTGTTTGATGTGAGAAACAGGAACATTGTTGGAGCATGGGGCATTAAGCAGAGCAAATTGAAGATACCTAACCACAGAAATCGACTGTTGCACAACCAACCTCTTCCAACCATGATTTAAGCTGCCTTGCCCACTTTTGATTGCTAATGTCCTCAGGGTTGTTCAGCTGAAAGGCCCTCTTGATCCCCAGTGTGACCCCATTTGGGCATAAATCCACAAACAAGTTATGGGACAGTGAGGGGGAGCGAGGGGGAGTGGGGGGTCATTGTGTGCACACAGTAAGGCCAGCTCACACCAGGTGATGTGCACAATAGTACAATGCTGTTCAGCCAACCCCACATATTCTGCCTCAAATGCTCCTCAAAATGCTGAAACCCTGTAGCATGGTCAACAGGAGGAATGTGCTAAAATTAGTCTCAAAAAAGTTGACCACTGGCTGGATTGAACTGATGACCTAGGAACCTGGCTTATGTCAGCAGCAGAAACTGGGGATCTAACCACTAGACCATTGGGATGCCCTTACCACCTTCATGATCAGGTAATGACCTACATACCCTGCACAACAAACAGCTCACTGCATGGGCAACATTGGCACAAAAATAAGTCAAAAATACCACTAGCTGCTCTGCATGCTAGTCCATGCCCAGGAATTTTTTGCCTGGCCACAAAGGGCAATCTGATGGCAGTAAAAATGTAAGATGCAAAGATCAATTCAAATTGCCCTGACTAGGATGCTGTAAAATTTGAAATAATAGCCCTGTGAATTGCCATGTCAGGGTTATCCCAAAGCACAAGCACAGCCCCACAGCATGAAAACTGAGTGTGCTGTCCATGGGAGGTGTTGACTTAGCAACTTCACCACAATGTCATCACAGGTCATCTAAACTGACCTGAATTTTGGGTTGGTTCTTAGAACCAGCAGTTAAACAGCTAGGTGCCCCTTTTGGCATCATTTTCCATATTTGTTGGCTCAATCTGTCTCATATCCTTACACATGTCTGCTACCCTTGTCCTTTTTTTGATATTTCTTTCCCTCAAAAAACATACCAAATTTTGTCTATGAAAGAAAATCCTAAAAATCAGGATTCACAAAACTCCAAGGGTGGAAAAACAGTCATCTTTTCCCAACATACTAAAACTTTGAAAATATGACCCAAATTTTGGGACATCCAGCCTTCACAGTTTATGTAGGCTTATGTAGCTCCATAGTTTAATACCCATAATGTAAATCATGATATTTCGATGTAGTACAACTGTAGGCTACCATGTTTCCTAAAATTCTACATTCTCTATGTAGTTGGCACCGTCCCACGCCCACCCTCACTCTGTGGTCCAATAAAGTAGCCATCTGCAGCCATCTATAGCTTACTGTAGGTGTAGATTTCAATTAAATTCACATTCAAAATTTGTGCTATGTTCACTTGCAACAGCACACTCTAGGGTACATGTTTATATGTATATTATGTTTCACAATACTATTTACAAACTATTTACAAAACTGTTGCAGAGCACAATAGTGCAGGCAAGCACAAGGGTGGGGTGGGAGCAGGAGTGTGTGGGACAGCAGATATAAGTATGGGTGTGAGTGCAGGCATGGGTGTGGGTGTGGGCAGGGTGCAGGTGCAGGTGCAGGCAGCAGGTGTGGGCAGTGGCAAGACAGCAGCACGCAATGCTACCAGCATGGGCAAGCAGGAGTGGCTAGGCATGATTGCACAGTTAGGAACAAGTACTTGTGCACAGGTGTGCACCAGCACAAGCTTGGGTCAGCACAGGCTGGGGTCAGTGGGTGGTCTGTGGCGAAGGCAGGGAGATGGCTGGGCAAGGGAACACACAAGCAGGGTGTACGTGTGCAAGCATGTGTGCCAGACAGTGCAAGACCACAGCACAGCAGCATGTGCATGGGTGCAAGAGGGTGGGTGTAAGGCTGTTGGGTGAGAATCCGGCAGCTGGAATTCCCGCTTGCCACTGGAATTCTTCCCACATTTTCCTGCAGTGCTTTACAATGTCAAGACCCGTCTTTTGTTGTATCTTTCTCTGTCCTTATGTAGTGGCTGCATATTTATGTTGTTATAGTTCTGATTTGTTATTGATAAAAGCTCTAGTTAATTACTGGTAGGTATGCTAGTCGGGTCCAGTGGTGGACAAGGTAAAGCAATCTGAGGCCTTCATGTGGCTTTACCTCTCCTTATATACCTGTGCTCTTGTTGAGTCATGGGTTGCGCAGTCCACAGTGGGTCACATGTGGTGCAGAGACACCATTGGGTAGTCTCGGGGCGTCACATGTGTTTGTTGACTGATCACATGTGTGGCCACTAGGTTTGTTGTGACTCCGAATCTTATAGGAGCCGCACTGGGTCCAAGGGTCATGTGTTCATTGCTTAGTCACTTCCTACCCTGACCACGACCACTAGTTTCCTAAGGAGAGATTAACCAGTGGTCAGTCACGTGGTAACTCGTGGTCAGTCACATGACTGTAACTGGTGGTCAGTTCTTGTACTTGTTAATTATTGGTTTTAAGTGGATCATGACATTCAATGAAATGGGTCATGACATTATTTCCCCTTTTGGGCGTGGTTTGGAGGATTCCAGACAAGCAGATACATATGTAACAAGTGGATATAAAATCACACGTGGAGATATTTATGGAGGGAGATCTAAACGAAACTAAGGGAATACAAAGAAAGGGCGCTCCCCAGCTTCTACCCATTCGACATTTTTGGCCACCCAGGCCGCTCCTTCCTCTCCTTCTATGTCTGACCAGCACTTCGCTATGCTTTCCTGGCTATTACCCAGGATTACCGTCGGTCGCACCTTCATTGCCTTTACTTGCTTGTATCAGCCCGTGAAGTCTGCCTTGTACTGGCTCAGTGCCTTGAGCGAGTACTCCCTGTTGGTATGGACCATATTGTCTAGGATCCACACATCGGCATCCTCCGATAGGGTGGCCACGTTCCAGACGTTGCACATTCGGCTGTGGGTGCCCTTCCCTTGTGCGTACGCTGTTTTGCCAGTACCAGTCACTCCTTCAATCACCAGGATTTTATGGTGCCTTCCTGGTGCCTTCAGGGGTACCTCCCCTTCGAACCACCTGTCTGCTTGGTCAATGTGGGACCGGTTTTCGGGGAGCTCGAGTTCGATGGTTATGGGGGGGAGTAGGCCCGTGTCCTCCTTGTATTGGTAGTCTGCATATGCCTGTACCAAATTCCAGGCTGTCGTCATCGTGAGGGGGTGTAGCTGTTTGTAGGAATCGAAGAACTCCTCTCTGGTCTTCGATTCCACGATCTCTGTCCCGTCCTCCAGGTCCGCTTCCATACAAGACCTTTTCCTTCCTCCTTTCCCTGCGACGAGTATCCCCTCCCCTCAAGGGCCTCCTCTGTCAACTCTCTGGCCATCAGGTCTTCGATCGCCTCCCCATTTTCTCCGACTGCCTTCCATAGATAGTGGAAGGCTGTACAGGCCGGACAGCCGCCAGGACCCTCTTTTCTTTCAGGGCAATGTTGGGGTGGTTCCCTTAGAAGTCCCAGAAGCGGGCATTCTGGGTGTTCCACCCCCCTTGTCATTCCTTGCTCACTGTGAGGGCGTGAACATGGAGGGGGCGAGTCGCGTCGTATCCCGGTTCGTTGGGGTTGTGTCATTCGACTACAGTGAGGGTCTGCCAGTGGTTGGGTCTGCTCCTGCAGAACATCTCGTATCAGGCCACTAGGCCCTCCGTCGGCTCTTCTCATAACCTGCTCCACATGAGGAGTACCACGCGGGTTTGGACCCATAATTCGGTTCCTCCTTTGCTCGAGGTCAGTGCGACGGACTCTTGTACCACTGGCATAGGCTGCGAATAGCTTGGCCTTGGGGGTGGGGTTGGAGCCCAGGGCTCCAGCAATGGCGAGTCCCACCTCTGCGATCCTTCACCTTCTCCCCTCCATGGTGTTCCCTCTACACTTCCAGTTGTTGAGTAAGGCATTGTTGTCTGGGGTGCTGTTAAGTGTAGGGGGCATGGGTATGTGTCTCCCTCTTGGCGGAGTCCTCTTCTCTTTTTTGGTTCCTTTTGTGGTTTGTTGTTTCGATGTTTCCCTGTCCCAATGTCACGTGATGACACATCTCTGAGGGGTGCCCTCCCTTCACTTGTCAGTAGCCACCTGATCCTCACTTCGCTCAGGGCATCTACCTTCCTCAACTTCAGTTGGTGCCCCCTCTCCAACCCCTCCAGTATAATGATAAGTGTAGACTCTATCACCTGACTTGGCCTGGTCACGTGTTCAGGTTTGTTTATTTGTTTGCCTCATTGTTGTCAGTCACGTGATTTGGTTTGTTTACTTGTTTGTTTGTGCTGCACTTTCTTTGCCATAAAGTCTCTTGGGTGGTGCACTGGGCAGTTTTGTCCTGTCCCTCCTCTGAGATGCGTGTCATTACTCCCAACTATGATCCTCTTAACTGCACCTGCTGGTCAGTGCCCCTTGAGGACTGCTGCCCTTACTGTGGCGCGGTCTGCAACGCCACCCTGGCCGACTTCGAGGCCAAGGTCAGCCAGTGGAAGACAGCTGGGATACCAGGCAAGTTAAAAAATCCAAAAATTCTCTAGGGTTATTCCGCCCTTTCCTGGGCTGACACCTCAGCAGCCGAGGAGACGGTTCTGGGGGACGAAGCGCACACCGCAGTGGTTGTGGAGTTTTTTGAGGAGGGGAGGCCTCCCTCCCCTGTACCAATTCCGGGGTCCCCCGACAACCCCTTCCTGGTCCGCAATCCTCCAGGGTTGCATAACTTCATGGCTGACCTAGGGCCAGAGCTCCCAGCCCGTGCAGGAGGCAGCTCGACTCAACAGGGGGTCAAGCACAGACAGAAGGCAGGGGGGGCGGCTCCCATCCATACTGCTGCTCGAACAGAGGGAAATAAAATGTATTAGAGTGTCCCATGTACTATATGTTCTGGTTCCCTTTCTCTCTGCGATAGGTCCATGAGGTCCACTGCTGCGGTTCAGTCCACCTCCTTGCTTTGGGGGGTGCATCAGTCACGACCCCTGCTTGGTCATTCACCAAGAAGGTTTCCAAGGCCTCCTTTAGGGCGTCAGCCTCACTAGCCTCCCACTCGCCCCATCCATCCGTCTTGTACCCTCCTGTCACCTCGGTTACAGACAACGAGCTCATACTACTGCTCAGCACTTCTACCCCGAAGGGTCAGGGGCATATGTCTAACCGGGGTAGGGAGTCCGGAACTGTCACCCCCTTGTTAGCGATTAGTTCATACATCTCCTCCGCATCCACGGAGTCGAGCCGGCCCCAGAAGTGGCTGGGCGCGATTTGTCAGAGGTGTTCCATTTCCATCCATACCAGGTGCCTCACCTCCTCCCTGGCAACCCAGTCCAAGGGTCTGTCTGGACTGGGGGGCTTCTTAAGCTGCTTGTTTACCTTGGCGGCCTTTACTATGGCATCCACCGTAGCCCCCATGAGGTCTCCAACCATGTACATCTTTGTGTGTAGCAGGGCTCCTTTTGTCTTCAGGGCCCTGCTGTGGCACCAATGTAGTAGGCCCTTTTTTGGGTCCAGGTACTGCCAGTCTCCTACCCAGTTTAGGACGTCCCGCTTGTGTTTGGGTATGTAGTCCAGGACCACTCCAGGCATCAGCCTCTGGGCGTACCTTTTTGACGCCATGACCGGGTCGCATAGGGTGTGGTCAATCCATGCACTCTCCCCCTTGAAGGGGTTGCTTCTGCTTCCTGCTTGTGTGTGTGTTTGATATGTGTATTGGCTTGGTGCCATTTCCTTGCTCGTGTACAGGGGAATAGTGACCTCTCCTTTTTCCCAGGCTGGCTTTTTATACCCAACAAAACGTTGTATGTACATCTTTGGTTTGTTTGAGTCATTCTGGTAGTCTCTCGAGTCATCTTGGTGTGCTGCCTGGCATTGGTGCCTTTGGCTCCCTCCTACGCAAGTCATCGAGCAAGTCACTTTTGTTGATGAAATTCCATGCCGGCTCCATGTTGTCCTCCAAGGGGTCATACCCCTCCCAGTGTATTTGGTATAGTAGCTCACCATCCCACCATTCCCAGTTGACAGTATGGTCCACCTCATACTCTTCTTCCCCTTCCTCCATTGTGATGGGAGGCGGCTTGGGCTGCTGCCTACTGAATGTTTTGTCCTCTGTGAAGGGCGCCAGCAGGTTAATGTGGAAAACATTGTGGATTTTCATTGTTTCTGGGAGGCCTAGGTGGTAGGCGTGGGACGAGACCTTCTCAGTTATCGTAAAGGGTCCAGCCTTTTTATTGTCCAGCTTTTTGCTTGGTCACTGGGTCTTGATGTTTGCAAGGACCAACCACACCTGATCCCCAACTTTGAATTTGTTGGCGGGTAGGGCTGGTTCCTTGTTCAGTTCCATGACAGCCCAGACCTCGTCCCATATCCTCTCCATTGACGTGCTGAATGAGTCAGTGCTCGGGACCTCCAGTTACTAGGGTTGCCCCAGCTTCAGGGTTCCAGTCCAGTTCCATTCCATACACAGCCTCGAATGCCAACTTGCCCATCGCGGCGTTCCGGTGATTGTTGTGGCAGAATTCAGCTAACGGCAGCCATTCGACCCAGTCGTCCTGTCTGTAGTTACAGAAGGTCCTTAGATATCCTTCTACCTATTGGTTTGTTCTCTCAGAGATTCCGTCTGTTTCCGGATGAAAGGCAGTTGAAAATCTGGGTTCAATCCCAAGGCATCTGGTTTATTGGACATCTTCCCGGGCTGGTACACGATTTGGAAGTTGAATGAGGAGAGGATCGTGTGCCACCTTGCGTGATGTCTGTTCCATACTTGTGGTTGGCCCAGAACTGGAGGTTCCGGTGGTCCGTATACACGGTTACCGGTATTTCCGTTCCCTCTAGAAACAGCCTCCAGTGCTCCAGGGAATGTATTATGGCTAGTAACTCCTTGTAGTGAGTATCGTAGTTCCTTTGTGGCAGTGTGAAGCTTTCTGACAGGAAGGCTATAGGGTGTACGCTGGGCAATGTCCTCATGTCGAGCAGGGTCCAATAATTCACAGAGGTTGGACTGTAGAGTTTGGACAAGGATGTCCCAGGAGCTTGGGAGAGACAAGGGCAGCTGAATAGCCCAATCAAAGGAGGATGCATAGTTAACACTGAGTTGGCGCAAGGTGTCATGCCAAGATTGCATGAGGCACACATGCTCATTGATCTTCGTCCCTTCTTCCATTCGATGCAAGAAAAACTTTCGTCGCAGGTCGATCACTTCAATCATATCTACTAGATTGTATGACTGGCACAGCCTATCCCAGGCTTCTTTGGAGGTGAGGATCATTAGCAGGCTCATGATGACATCGTCTGTGACTGCCCTTCTAATATTGCTTAAGGCCCTTTGATCCTTCTTCTCCCAGGCCTTGATGTTGTCTGTGGTGACAACAGGGGATGTTGTTGATAATGTGGGCTTGGGCATGTCGCCGCTGACATCTTCCCAGAGGCCCTGTTCTTCAAGCCAGTTGCGAGCGCGAACCTTCCAGACCTTCCATTTTCGGGGTCCATCTAGTTGATCAATTTTAAGCTGAGCGGAAGAGGAGGTAGAGGAGATGGAGATGTTTTGATTTGTTGCAGACATGGATGTGGGTGGTTGGGTTGAGCCGGAGGATGCCATAGTAGGAGGATATGGGAGAGGTGGATAGGACATGGTGGGGAATTAATTTGAGGTCAATGTCCAGGCATAAGAGTCTACGATGTCGCCCAGGACTGCAAGACTGTGAGCATGTTGTTCAGCAGTCTGGTACACCGGCCTATTCCAGATGGGAGCAACTCTGCCCAATGGTTCTAATGCCCAATCGCCTCCTAGTGGTGGTGTCGCGGCTCCAGCTGCTTGCACACGCTGCCTCACCATCTCAGACCAGAGGTGGTACATGATCTGGTGGTGGTTGTCGAGTTTCATTTGTCCCCAACAGGCTTCGACGAGCTTCGCAAGGTCAGGGGATCACCAGCAACTGTGGTGGTCGCAGGGCGTGTCTTCAGGGAGTCTGCTTAGCCAAGCAGGGATTGTTCCACAGGGGAATGTGTTGATGATTCGCTGGTTGACAAAAAGAATTGGTTGCCTAGGGCACATCTACTATGACATCTACGCTGGTATGCACTCAATAGACTGGGCAGGGTGTCAAGACCTCGCTCTGTGGCTTATATTCCTTATGTAGTGGCTGCGTTCCTAAGTATTCTTTGGTATTCGTATCGTAGAGTATGTATAGTATTGATTGTATGATGTCCTGTGGTGGACGAGGTAAAGCAAAGTGGAGGCCTTAGACTCCCCTTTGCTTTATTATATACATGCGATTGTCCTGAGTCATTTCCTTCCGTAGTCCACAGCAACAACAAAGTCATGTGTAGTGAGGTCGTCCAATAGGGCGGCACCTGACGAGTCATGTGTGTTTGTTTATTACTTATGTCAGTTGATGCATGGATTATTTGCGGCTCTGAATCTTATAGGAGCTGCGCTTGATCCTAGGGTCATGTGACTTTGCTTAGTCAGGTCGTGAGTCGTGCTAGCATTACAAGGGAGAGATTTTGCACGCACGACTTAGCTAACCACTGTTACAGTAACGGGTCACGTGCGGTCCAGGGTCATGTGACTTGGACTTAGCTAACCACCGTTACGGTAGTGGGTCACATGTGGCTTCCTCGAATGTCATGGTGGTTCGTTATGATCAATTTATAATGACATTAGAAATGGGTCATGACACAGGGCCTGTGGTGTCAAGTAGAGTGAAGGGGTAGAACGCCAAGTAGGATAGCAGTGTGGGTGTATTGACCTTAGGTATGGCTGGGGCTCATAACCTGTTGAGATCACACAGTGGAAGTCTGCCTTAGGCAAGGGAGGACGAAGACAAGTGATTGAAACTGAGATTAAACGAACGAGGGAGGCTGGGTTTATATACATGAACGACACAGCCTCAAGAAGCCAAAGAAGGACAGAAGCGTCATAAGCGACATATGAAAGGAAGGTGTGGAAAGCAACCAGATCTACACGTTGCTACGGAAATACATTATCATACCATTCCATGTCAGAGTCCATCATAGAAGCATCAAACTTGTTGCCAGGCAAAGAATAGTCCGTGACAACGACAGGACGTGTGACTGTTGTAAGAAGGTATCTGGAGGTTCTGCCTCAGGGTACCTGTGGGAAATCCCAGCTGACTTAGCTGGTACAACGCTGCCAAGGGATTCTCTTCCCAACACCCAGACCATTACAATACCCTACAAATCTTTTACAATACCCTACAAACTATTTACAATACTCCAAAGATGATGTACAATACCCAAC